>JAOXYI010252639.1:0-10743 GCA_028566495.1 Lithophaga antillarum
CTGTATAGTTAAAATGATGTGGCGTGTTGTTGTTGGTTGTTTTGCATTGGATTACATGTATAGATGTTCTCATTGTGGTAAAGTATCACTAATGAAACCAGTCAAACAAAACATATTACAAGAATTTGAAATAATTAATTCATTGTTCAATGGAAATACAGGTCTTTTCTTATGCCGAACGAAGCAAGCCTCCAAAAAAGAGATATTCCAGCGAGCAAAATATTTATTGTTACTTAATATGCTTGACACTGGCAAGGACAGAACTTCAAAGACAGATTATTTACCTTCTTCATTTTAGAAGCAAGAATTTCTTTTTTTCAATTTCCTCCAGCATCTTGGAATATACTAGACACTATATTAAAAATATTTGTCAAAAACTTCAACTGCATGTATGATATTAACATTTTAAATGTCAACACCACTCTGACGTAAAAAATGAGACAAATGACGAAAATCGTCGATTTCAGCTGGAAATTTGATACTTTATTTGAATTAAAAATATTTCTTGATAATAATGACCTCGTCGAAAACTTTAAAATTTAACTAAGTGTTTGATCCTAACATGTTAAATGTCAGCATCATACTGACTAAAGCAACGAGTCAAAAACACGATAAATGACGAATATCATACATTGTAGCTTGAAATTTGACTAAATCTGAACTGAAAATTCTTCATGATGATGGCGGTAGTGTGGGTGTTTAAAGCCATTCATTGAGCAACTGAATGTCCACGGTTGGATGAAATTGAAAATATTAAGATTTAAGCTATTCTACAAACAAGCAGATTTATTTTTCAAGATATTTGGCGACTAAAATGGAGTTTTAATGGTCTTCTTTTAACGTCATCCTGTCATAACCTGTTACATTCGATCTTACATTACATTTTCATTTACGTTTGAAATAAAATTGTTACATGTCCTTTTTTCCCTTAAGTGTCTTACCTTTCACAGTGTTTGTTGTGAAGGAATCAGTTGTTTCAGTAACGGCCTCATCTGTTGTTGGAAGAGGTTCAGATGTAGTAGTTACACCTTCTGTAGTTGATACCACAGTAATAATTTCCTCTGTAGTTAGAAGTGGTTGTTGTTCGGTTGTAGTAGTTTCGGCTTCTGTTGTCGTCAGCATATTATCTGTCGTAGTCGTATCATGAACTGTAGTTGTCAGGTCTTGACTTTCGGTTGTTGGTGAAGTTGAATCTTCTGCCGTCGATAGATAAGTAGATAGAGAAGATGTCGCTGTTTCAGTTGTAACTGAGTCTTCTGGTGTCGAACATGAACATTTGCTGACAACAGTTTTCCCACAGGTATTGTAACTAGGAACTGTGATCGATGTCTCTTCAACTGTAACTGTAGTGTAAAAAAGGAGACCATCGTATTGTTAGTGTTACTCTTCTATTGATGGTTAGTTTACAGTTACAGTGTACATTGTGTCTCCAGTTTCATCTATATCTAAGCAAAACTCATTTTAATCTGTAAAATTTAGGCCTTATGGCATAAGTATATATTCTTAGATAAATATAAAAAGTAGTATACCAAAATTAGTTCGAACTCATGAGTCCAGAGAACTTGAAAATGTAAGTTAAAGGTATTTATGTCTTTTACTGAGTTTTTTCTGTGACATTTCTGAAAAGGAATAATATGTCGTGTTGCTATTTAGAAAAACTGGACTGGATTGGAAATGTGTTACATACAACAATTTGATAAGAATTTCTGTTGAATGCTGATGCAGTAACAACTTGAGGCTTCGTCTTCCGATATCCATCTACTTAGTAAAGAATATGCAAAAGTAACCGTTTTTTGTTCAAAGATCAAAAACTTCTCTGTTTACATCTAGGTTCATATTAATGGCTGAATTTTTCCTTGAAAGATATTACAAAGGTATTGCTTTCCCGTAGTGGCACCATCAGTTGGTAAAAGTGTCTGATTAGATCAGTTTCTCAAAACTGCTCATCCTAGGTCAACCGTTTGGAGCATAGAGTATTTTAGCATTCATATTCGACAAACTAATCTTTAAAATTTAAAAAAGGTCCAATAAAGTAGAGAATGAGAAAAGCTGAATTACTGCCTGACAGTCAAAATTGACAATTTTGAAAGGAACAACTGAAATTCATTAAATCATAAATGATTGCAGATAGCATGTATAAAAATAGACGAGGCTCTGTTAGTGGGGCCCCATATGACGTATATAAAAAGCAATTATCACTATATGGCGTATGATAAAAGTAATTTCTCCATTTTTTGTCATTTTGGTAAAAAAATCATATTTATTTAAATGCCTATATGGAGTATGTCATAAGGTAAACATGCCTATATGACGCATGTCAGAGCCTCATAGACTGTTACTTGCATGTTGCCACTATTAAACATAAACAAACTCCTTTAATTTTTGACACAATGCAAGCGTGGATGTCGACTACTACTATTACGGCAGGGCTAACAACATGTAAAAGCGATATTTTGTCTATAAAACTTTGAGTTTGAACCAGAGATAAATTATTTAAGGTGGATATTAGCGGCCAACAGCAATTCGCGAAAATTTCGGAGAAACTTGCTTAAATGACATGCTTCCATTAAGGAAAAGAAAAATGGGGCTATTTATGCTGTTTTCCATGACATTTGAAGTTCAAAGTACAAATAATCTATTCCAATTACTCTTTTGTATATGATATTGAATTTTGCTAAATTTGAAATGAATAACCTCATATTTGATAATGACCCAGCATTGTAAAAACAACAATACAGAAACATGAATGATCAGTAGAAGCACCTCATAAAAACAGCAGATATAATCTGTTATTTTCCAATGTTTAATGTAATATTACGTTACGAAAAAAAAATCTTACCAACGAAAATACACCTCCGAATGTACGTATTCATATTGGAGGAAGGCGATAGGTTATCATCATTGTAATACGGCAGGTCATAGACATTGTATGGTCTACATTTAGTTTTACCAGTATTAAACAGGAAACCCCAGCAGAAACTTTCACTGGCAATACTTTCACACAGATTTGTACATGCAGTAGCAGTTGCAGTTCCATCAATTGCAGATCACCTCTCGGAGCCTCGCCTTTTTTACCAGAATGTAATTCGTAGGAATGTCCCGAACAGAAATCTGCAGTATCTGTAAATAGAAAAACTCGTTAGCAAATTCAGTATTGTGGTATTGCCATACCTTTTTCAGACATTAAGTGTCTTCATTTGCATATATATTTACAAAATTAGTTTTCAAGTGAAAACGTTAAGAATTGATCGCCGAGTCTGATCTTAAAATAAAAAGCTAGACTAGAGATAAACGTTACAGATTATCTAAGAATTTTTCACAACTGTCTTACGTGTATCAATGCGGTATACTAGTAAGGACGACATAAAATGGTTCTAAACCAATAAAAACTCGGGTTAACAACGTCAGTGTGTTAGTGTGTTACCTACTTCAGTTGTTAACTATCTTTCATGGCTATATTAATAAAATTAAATTTATTTACGCAACTCAATTTTGACGAAGTGCTTAAAATCAGACATTATTTTATGTGTACCGAAACGTAACTACTTTACCGCAAAAATCTAGAAACTTTATCAAAACCTTTTCTCATTTTGCAGCTTTCATTTGTATTTACACAAGTCATATCATTGCTATCTTACCTAAAACAAATACCAAAATATTCCAACATAAAACGGAACATTTTAGGTTAAGTAGCCCATGCAAAATTGCAGGCAAAATTCGTATGTACATACACTGAGTTTTTAACGACGTAAAAGTACCTAAAGAATAATACATTTTTGTTAAAAACGTGCAGTACTATTCTGGAATTATTTTTCTTGCACAGCCAAAAAATTTCCATTTTCTAAAGTTGAAATAACATACTTTTCTGAGCTTCGCACATAAATGCTTTTGTTGCCGAGTTGCAGGATTCCAAATGCCACTCCATGACACTGGATGTAACAAAAGCATATGCACATCGACGATTTATATTAGCAGTTGCAGCCCAGTTTTCATAATTAGGCGAAGAACAATTGTTGGCCCACTTGCGGTTGCTCAGCTGAGTAGGATCTGGGGAATGCAGTCCAATCCAAAATTCTGCTACTCTCAGTCTACAATATATAGTACAAGTAAAATTTGAAATTCCCCCTCTGTACAAGGAGAGTAAAAGTATCAGCTTTGATATGTTTCACTGTACAGCAACAAACCATTTATTGGTAAAATAATGTGTTAATGAAGATTATTAATAATACTATACAGCTTATAAATAATACTTACGCCCAAACTTTTTCTTGCAGAATTATGTTTTTGCTTTCTCTGTCTATTGTGACCAGATTTTGACCAATGCTCTGGCAATATTGATTTGCATCGTTCCATGTCAAGGCAGCTGAATATATAGTGGCATCTGTTGATTCAACTAAATATTCTACAATGTGAAAGCAGTGAAAAAATTCTAAATTTCGTTTTCATTTGTGTGATACTTGAAAACAATTCCTATGGAAATAAAATATTCCAGATGGGTAAGCTACACGATTCCTCCTAAACTGTTTAACGGAATTTCGATAAACTTTCACATATTCTCCAATATGAGATACGGTTGTTCATTATATTTATTAAGGTCTCTCCACTTCCAGTGGAAGACCTTATTGCATTTTTTCTGATTATTATTATTTTGGTACTACCACTTTTCACACTGATTTGTAAAAAAAAGAGTTAGCGACTTGCCAAAATAATACTTTATATGTTATATCGGTGTCCCAAAAGCTTTTCAGTGTTTACCCTGCATGACCAAATTCTTTCCATTACAGAGTTATCTTCCCAAATATTAAAAACCTTTTGCATGTTACTACTTTTATATTGTTAAAGATACGTGAATGAAACTTAGTGGAACATGTTTAGGGTTTTATACCGCAACTATGATGTCATGGATCAAAGGAGTACAATTCTTTTTGTGAGAGTTACATCTCCTTATATATCTGAAAAAGCATTATGTCCCTAAAAATAAAAAAAGTACATGTTAGAGACTTGAGATCTTCATCATTATCTCTCACGTCCTTTGATCTTGAAACAGGTCACGAGATCAAAGGTCAAGGCCACATCCTTATTTTGTTTAACCTTTACTTGTGCATGTCTCTTCTCTGAAACTGTCAAACATAGTGAAATGAGCCCTAGTCCAAAATGTGAAGGGTATCCGGACATTGTGCCTACAGTCACTTTTTATAGGAGTTATTACCCCTGAAATGCTCGACGATAACATTTAACCCTTATTTTTTGATAACAATAAGATACACAGACCAATGATGACATTGATTCAGGGAAAAAGGGCCCAGGTCAAGTCCTAATATTGACTCCTCAAATGTCTTTATAGTTGAATTTCTCCATCTCCAAGCGTTAATCGTCTAAATCCAGGAATTTTGTACATTTGGAAGTTAATTCCTGCTCGTGTATGAAAGCAGAAAATTCAATTATACTGTATGTGTATCTCATATAGTTAGATATTCACGGGTGACCACACCCATATTAAGGAAACATTCGTAAATAAATCATTCAATAAAGAAAACAATGTGTCACAGAAAACAGGTATCATCACAAATAGTCATTTTGACATCTAGCTTTAACAAGGTCGAGGTGAAATTATACATATATATATCCACTGTATGCAGTTTAACATACTTCCACATATTTTTCAGTTACTTTGGGTCATTGGGAGGGGAATCTAATTATATCCACTCTACCGTAATCACAGTTTTATTTTCACAGCTCATTCTTTTGTATGAGAATTATATGTGCACCAAATATTTCGTGATTATTGTTTGTTTTTTTTTTTTGGTAATTGGACATTTTCTTCAAATTGGTCGTTTTAAATGTACTAAGGCTTTAGTGGAAGAGTTCTTTACTTGTATCTACGTCCACTTCTTAACCACAATATAGACATCTAACATTTCCAATGGACACTAACTGTAAACAACTCCTTGCCGATCTATTTTTGTATTTATATGAAGCAGACAATATTAGGGGCTATTACAGAAAAAACCCCGAAAAGTTAGCCCAGTCTTTTAATTTCACCCCCTCCCCCCGTTATATAGATGATGTCTTATCACTAAACAACTGTCGTTTTAACGACTACTTACACCTTGTCTATTCCAATGAGCTTGAAATTAAGGCAATCACAGATACATCTAAGTCTACGTTTAACTTGGACATACCTATCGATAGACAACAGAGGACGGTTAAAATAAAAAAAATATATACGACAAGTATGAAGACTACGATTTTCCGATTGTGAACTTTCCTTTTCTGAGTAGCAATATACCAGCGTCGCCGGCGTATGGAATCTGCACTAAACAGTTTGTCCGTTATGCTAGGCCTTGTGTCCCCTATGGCGAATTTCTAGATAGAAGGTAATTACTGTCACAAAAAAACTAATTAGTCAAGGCTACGTCAAGCCCAAATTAATGTCTTCACTTAGGAAATTTTAAGGTCACGAGCTGGTTGACAATAATGGAGTGTTATGTTCCCTTTATCCTAGTCATTATCCGTTCTGCTTACCTGATTTTCGACATCTTAACTCTTTTGTACAATTGGCAATACGACGGATTCCACATGTGGAGCAGGACAACCTTACTCTTCCGGAGCACCTAATGTCAGCCCTGGTTTTTATGGGAGTATGCATTATCATAGCTTTAGTTTTCAGTGTTGTGTTTGTTGTTGGTAATGGTCTTGTCTACTCCACTGGACATATGATTTGTTTAACATTGACCGGTAATCTTCTCATTTTATTTAAAGATTTAAACACATTCTGAAGTGGAAAGTGTATGTAATTTTTAGTTATTTGATTTTTTTTCAGAAATGGCCAGCTTTTCACTTTACACTTACTTAAATTATTACGGTGGGGGGGATCAGGTTGTATTGTTATACTTCATATGGTCCTGTGTTAAATTATATTGCGGTCATTTTGTGTTTCCGATCGGCACAATAAACACAATCCAGAGAATCATCATACAAACATTGGTTTCATTATTCACGTGGTTTCGTAAGAAAAAAAATCGTAACATTTCAGTCAATCAGAACAGATTATTGTTATCTGGCGTCTGTGTTGACCTTCAGATCGACACTTAAACAACTTGTAGATGACCACCTAGGAACATTTATGCACATGAACAGTTTCATTGGGTCCATAGTATCTGAGAACACCTTTCAATGTGTTTTCCATTGGGTCCTATGTTAAACTATGTGCTGCGATAGTATCCATCTTGGACTTAAGATCAACTTGTAAAGCATAAATTTTGCAGAGGACGAACAATGATCGTTGATGAACAGTTTTGGTTTAATTGTCTCTGCTGTTTCTTAGAAGGCCGTTAAACATATTTCCTATAGGGTTCTATGTAAAACAAAATACTGTGATGACGCCATTTTGGATTTCGATATCAATTTAGTAGACAAAACTCACGTAGCTCATTCAGTTGACGTCGATCCACATGCATACATACGTCACTGCGCATGCGCAAATGTTAAAAATTCAATTGTCCAAGACACATTTGACATTTGACCCACAAGCCACAAGAGTATATCTCACTTCGAAAAAAGGGTAATGGATAAAGAAAATATCATGCGTTATTTTGACGTCAATATGTCGTTTCATTTTAAGGCTGCCGTACACATTTTAAACAAAAACGTTGTTTTTGTGTAATTTTGATGCTTATAACACTATATCCTTCGAAGTACTCATGTATCTTCATTTTTTGAGGTAATGAACTCCCACATAATATAAGTAAAATATATTCTTTTCATTTTTTAACTATCGCGGCTACCTCTAACCAAGAAGAATTTTATATGGTTTATTTATCTATATACAAAAAATGTATATGTGTTACGCAGTGAAATATCATCTTGGTGAGAGGTGGTCGCGTTAAATATACTTCTAAAAAGTTGTACAACAACACCAAAATACAATTAGAGTGAATATAAAACAAAATATCATTATAAATGCACAAAAATTTCAGCTAACCGATAGCTTTCATCAGTGTGATAATTACAAGTAAAATGGAGACGTGAAAAAAATTTCACGGTCGAGGTACCATGAAAATATAATTCAGCCAAAGCCAAGACTGTTTTACATACTTGTAAAGTAAAACGAAAAAGGAAAAAAAAATTCTAACGAATAATAAAAGGGCACAAAATAAGAATAATTAAAGGGATAGAAAATGTCAGTATATAAAATAAAAAATGTATACAATTGCTATCCCAGATAGTAAAATAAACAACAAGCGCACTTAATTACAGAAATAGAAACCAAACTAAAACAAAAGTTCTGAACTGACAGAACATCACAATTCGGAAATTACAGTTTTTCATTTATATCATTTGGAGACAATACCTTAAGTCTGCGAATCCAGAACCGCTCCTTGTCTTTTCGTTGTGTGTCAGTTCAGGTAGAATCTCGGTCAATTAAAGTGACTTTTAATTTACAGAAATCAGCCCGCCTACGCTTCAATCTCCATCGTAGCGACACGGATCACAAGCCCAACCTTCCTCTCAGCCGACATCTGCGGTCATCAGGACATAGTCGGACTGATTTCCGCAAATTAAGTCACTATAATTGACCAAGATTCTACTTTCAGGGTCAAGGTAACAACCTGTGGTCTAATATTCCTGTACATATAGGATATTTAAGTCCTGTCCATATCTTTTCAATCTTTCCTTACAGTTGTGATGTCATCATTAATCATTGACACAATATATATTTCAACTACAACTACTGTGTTGCAAATAAAGTAATGGTCTTTTCGATCAACATCAAGGTCACTAACTAAAGTTACACATCAATTACTATTCACATATGGTGCTTCTTGTTTGGTCCATAATTTTTAAACCAGCTAGCATATCGTCATCAACACTGATACAATATGCACTGCTATTAGCTGATTTGTCAGAAATAAAGAAGGCGTTTTGTCGTCAAGGTCATGGTCACCAACTCAGGTCAAATATCAACCACTATTCAGATATTGATTTGGAACAAATCGTAGGATATAGTTGGTATTAAGAATAGTTGTTACTGACTACTAGAGGATGTGTTATATTTAATCCCCGATTTTCTATGTTCGTGGTAAAGGCCACAGTCAGGAGTCAACGTCAAAATACACTGTATACCTGTACATAGTGGCGTGGCCCTCTGTGATAATACTATCACATAATATGTAGTTTGAATTCAAGATATGCAATTTAAAGTTTTGATGATTGTCATGCCAATAACTGTGAAATGTACTTCCGGGATTATTTCAACCTGTCTGGTTCTAAGAATAAAAATACATTTTGTATAACAATGTTGTATTTCTGTTAACAAATATCTGGACTTTTATTGGTCACATGTCTTTTGTCCTATTCTTAGGGTGTGTCTTCTATCATTGTCTCGATCGTATTGTCGACACTATTTGTTTTCCCTTCTTTTTAATGTATACTTATTTCAGAGTTTTTCATTCGGTAACATTTGAACAAAAAATAAAACAAAAATACATTTCCTGTTATCCATGATTGGAACTACCACAAATCATTCATCCTAAAGCTATGCCCATATGTGTGTGTGTGAAAATGTGGAAATCCAGTTGTATGCTCTCTATATTTGCATAGAAAAGACGATAATAGGATAGAGGTGATTAAAAGTTTACCAAGTACTGAAGTTTCAGACACAGGAACTTTGCATAATTAGGGATTAAGTATGATCTTATACTTAAGGATTTTGTATAATCTCTGAAAATTAGTGTTTTTATATAAATAATAAGTAATTGTGTTAAATCCCTGGAAATGTCAGAGACTGTACAAAAAATTGCAATTCTATTATATGGGTAGGCATTGTCTGAATTTGTTTATTGTACTATTCAGTAGATCAAAATGAAACTTTGTAATTAGGCCATCATAATACAATTCTGCTTTTAACTTTAATAGATGGGTAGGCTTTTAAAGTCTTATTAATCTTTTGTCGTTAGTGTTGAAATTTATTTTAAAGAATGCTTAATGCTAATTACATAGTAAAAAGTGCTGATCTTGACAAATTTTCTATGTGATTTTTCTCTGTGTGAGTGTACCACTGATTGTAAACCATATTGCATGAAGTTTTTTTTTTTTTTGTTTTTTGGTGTTTTTTTTTTCTTTATTGTGATGTTTGTTCTTTAAGAGCTATTTTTTTATGGTTTTTCACCTATTAAAATTCCATGTCCATTTCTTGCACGTAATATTTGAGAAATAAATTCTTAATTATCGTACTTAAAAATTTTGGTTTTGAGTGTCATTCAGCACAGATAAGATTACTGTTCAGTTTCTGGAAAGAACTGTTCTCTTTATGAAATTTTTCTTTTCACAGAAAAGTCGAGTGAGAAAACACAAATTCCAGCACTTCTCCTCCTGAGGAAATCGCTGCCACATTTAAGGGAAGGAGAGGAGGTGTTAGCTAGATGGGCTGATGAGGGCTGGTATTTCAGAGGTAGGAAAAATTACTGATTTATTTCCCTTTAACTGATGATAGTCAGATATTTAGCACAATATTTGCCATACATCAGCCATGTCATGGTCATTGCAGAGACTTATTTTACATTTAGATTTTCATTTTGACCTACTGTTACAATTGTGGTTTTAAATTTTAATCATATGATATTCAATAGTTAAGACAGATTTTATAATTTGACAAAGATGAAGATCTGCTAAGATTTTAAAATAAAGTGATATATTAATATACAGGATAAAGCAGTTCATTTGCATCAGTACATAAGTGTA
>JAOXYI010252749.1:0-10742 GCA_028566495.1 Lithophaga antillarum
GGTCTCATAGCAATGCATGGACTTTGCTATTTCTACATATGGGGAAGTTTGTGAACGCAAAATCTCCTTCAGTTTACATTAGAATGGAAAGAAACTTGACAGAATCGCTTATACATAGTGTGCAAGACATTTTTTATCAGATTGATTTTTGTGTTTTCCTATAGCAAAACATGGACTTTCCCATTTCTACATATGGGGAAGTTTGTGAACGCAAAATATCCACAGTTTACATTCGTATGGAACGAACATTGACAGAAGCGTTTCACACCATGTGTAGTTTTGCAAGACATATTTTTTTTTTTACAGCAGATTGATTTTAGGGGTTCCCATAGCAAAGCAAAATGGACTTGGCCATTTCTACATATTGGGTTGTTTGTGAATGCATTTCCCATAGTTTACATAAGAATGGAATGAAACTTGACAGAATTGCGTCATACCATGTGTAGTTATGCAACACATATTTTTATTAGACTGATTTTTGTGGTTTCCCACTGCAAACATGGATTTTGCCGTTTCCTTATAAGGGGAAGTTTATGAACGCAAAAATCTGCTGCAGTTCACATTGGAATGGAATGGAACTTGACAGAATCGCTTCACAAGATGTGTAGTTGTGCATTTTGAAGTTTCGTGTCAATTGGTTGTTTTTATTTTACAGTTACTGCCTTTGTAACTTAGACAGCAGGAAAGGACGAGACACATGTTTTTTGTGTCAAAAACAGACTTTAATTCAATATTGGACCCTGTGGGATATTAGCTTTAAGATCTTCCTGTTGGAAAAAGCTGGTACAATTAAACCGAAACTGTATGTTTTTCATCATGTTAATACTTTTCATGCTAATCTGAATTCCAAAATTGCCACCTCCAAAGAACATGCTTTATCATTGGACCCTATTAAAAATCATGCTTAAAGATCTTCTTTGAGATAGCTAAGAAAATTAATGATAGTGTTGGGACTGTTTATAATTAAACACTGACTGATCCTTTACCAGATTATAATTTTAATCGGAAATCCAAGATGAATGCAACTGACAAACATAGTTTACCATAATTTAACATTTGACCATATGAAAATTATGCTTAAAGATCTTCTTGGAACAGCTAAGACAGTTAAACCAAAACTGTTCACGACTGATCATCAGATGGTCTTTCAAAAAATGGAAAAAAATGAAACCATCAAATGAATAATTGTTGGATGAGCCTCTAGTTTGTCATGTTAGTGGAGGAAAGTCAAGAAAAGAACTAACTTTTTTGAGAGTATTATAGTTATTGGGAGCACATAGATATCATCGATATTTGTTCAGTCATTTCATTTGATCAGGTACTGAAAAGTATCTACTGGCTGACATGGTTTATCTCATCAATTTAGCCGTGCTTGTTTACCATTTATCCAAAAACTTTGTCGTCTTTGACAACTTTCCTTGTACAATGTATATGAAATCAAAATGTTAAACCCCGATATATGTATTTTGTATTTATTATTTATTGTTAATACTTTGGTTCTTTTTATCAAGTTAAAACCTATTTACATGTTGTTATGTGTCCGTTTGTCTTAAATTGCTTACCGGTATTATGCTTGGTGTCTCATAATGACCTGCAAGCCCATTTCTAGTTGCAGGAACTTTGCATATTGCTTTTAGTCACTTTTGTAAATACGTTTTTGTCCTATATCATTGTCTGGAGTTGTAGAAGCATTTGAACTTTAATTGCAACCATTACAAACATATTGCTTCACGTTGGTAAACTTGAATTCTAAATTTGTATTGACATACGTATATGTATATAATTTATAACTATCGTATATTATATTTTACTAACAAACTACCAGTGTCCATTCATGCATGGTATCCTGATTGTTATCTTCTCCAATAAATAAAAAAAACATGGAATTTACAATTATCCACTAAATTACATTGTCAAAGCTCTGGAACTAATGCTCAGTCAGAAAACACCCAAGATCGGTATTCGGGATATAATATATATTGGTTAGTCCAAGCATACGTTTAGATGACTCCTATCTAAAGTTACAAAAATTAAATTTGAAGATCTCGGATACGGTTTTTCAAGAACCAAAATAAACCGATGATTATAAATCCTCATTATATTTTTCTGTAGTTTGGTATGATAACTCTAGTTTTTATACCAAAATGAGACATTTTGTATCTTATTAGGATATATTGTCTTTCAGTGAATAAACTACCACTAAATTTAAAACTAAATAAGTATGCGTATTCCTGTTGATATCAAAGCCGGTAATATTTTGGTTGTGGCTACTTGTTAGAATTTTTCAAGAAACCTAGAGACCGAAAAACAGAAAAAAAATATATATCAGTGTTTGGGAGAAATCACGTTCCATCGGGATGTCTGAACCACTTACTTTGCCGGAAACAAAGAACAAATCCAAGGAAATTGACAAATCGGAGAACAACCTGGAGCGCATGAGGTGGTGAAGATCACGTTGCTGAACAGTCGCCAAAGGGATTGATTCTTCAAGGTTTGAGAGAAGATGTCGATTATGCTGTAAAGTATCTACGCGGATTTCAAGAGTTTGAAGGAAAAGGATGCATATTTGCTATCCCTCAGCTTCGACAATAGAGAGGCAGAGATGAATTTTTTTTATAATCCTGCTGGAGGAGGATACGTCGCGGCAAGAAGCAGTAATCAAATCGCTGGATATGTCAAAGTAAACAATGAGGTTTCAACTGTATGGTGTATACCACTGTTTTTGACGTCGATATGGCAATTTTCGACGTATCCAATGAATCAAGAGAAACATTGAGGGGAACGTTCAATTTGAAAGGGTTATTGTGTGGAAAATATTTGAAGCTGTTGTCGTTGAACACCAGACGTCTCTATTGGCCATCAACGTGAATATAATTGATGTCTGATTTGGCTATCCATGAATTAAATACCACCCATTTTACAAGATATTGAAAACAGTTATTTATTTTCCTCTTTTAACCATCCATAACGCATGTTGTTCTATATGCACTGCTGGCAACTCAGGTTGGTGAAAATTGCCTTCAGAAAGACTCGCAAGTAAATTATCTATTTTACGCAATGGTAAACCCTGCATCCGCAACACCGTCATCGTCGGCAACCCACGACAGATTAAACTATGTTTCTCTCTCAATTACCCAGGGGTCATTTCATATGAAAACTTTCGTACTCATAAATTTTAAACGCGGTCTTAATCATAATGCGAGAACGCCTAATCAGAACTTTTCTTGCATTGTTTGCTCGCCTTGTCACAACCGCGGTAAACAATCAATACGATAGGTAATGATCAGTGTGATCTGTCTTAATTTTATTATTTTAAAAAATAATCTGTTTCTTAATAAGTTCACATTTTCGACATTTCATAACCAATACGGATGTTATAACTTCGACGATAAAAAGTTGAAAAATCTGCCGCTTTTTTTTCCTTTTTTTTTCACGACACGAAAATGCTTCCATGGGCGAAGCAATTGCTAACGGTACAGTTTCTATCTCTGAAATGAATGAGTTGCAATCCTATCAGAGTAAGCTTGATTGGCCGATTCGATCTACCGAAAAATTATGAAAACTGGAACAATCTGCTCAATTGACTGATGGATGATGGAGAGAGGAAAGCAGCATTTTGTAAAATTTGAAACACTTCTTATTAGCACTATTCTTTCTGAGAAATAAGGTCACGACTTTGCAGCCTCCGAGGACAATCGATCTGAAACCTGCACCAAATGTGAAGAAATGAGAAGGAAACTGCAAACGACAAAGACCTTGGTAGTATTAATTCAAACGAAAGAACACCCAAGAAGAAATCATGCACAATAGCCTGTTTTGGTCCATTCTCTTACCCACATGACGGTCCGTGCCGAAAAGGGCCTTTTAAAAAGACCACAGTTTCGACCACAGTATTGCCAATTGGGCCCTCGTCATGTACGAAGGAAGAAAGCATCGGCAATGAAGAGGGAAAATCCTGTACGGAATGAACAGCGGTTCCGCGACGATCTTGGACAGCAAAATTTTCAAAATTACATCATGAAATTGTCATTTGCTATTAGCTGACGATGGAGAGACATGGTTCGAGAACGTCTTAAGAAGGGATTCTATGACGCTTTTGAAATAAATAGACAGATCTTCAGGCTACTGATTCGCAACGAATAAGGATGTTGGATCGCAGGCGGAATGAATGTTATCATGAACTGCCTTCCGATTTCTGGAAGAGTCAGCATGATGGTTGTAGCAAGAATCAGTCGATTTTGACGCTCTAAATTCCGATGCGTTGGAATTTGGTCACCAAGAATACGGAGAGTTTCCAGGAAGAAAAACGTAACGCTGATATCATGCACGAACTTTCCTGAAAACGTCTTTGGATATCGTTTATTATTGAAAGATATCGCGGTCATCACAGTCATCGAAGACATCAGAGAAAACAACTGCATCACAGTTATAAGGAATATCATAAGATTTCAAAGAAAACAAAAGTTATTGCATAAAATTATGTGATTATTTTCCTCATTTCCACATAACAATTTTTCGCGTTGATATATCTTTCCCGTATTCGTGAACGCTTAATTTCTTCCTAGCATTATGACGAATATTTGCAGTGGAAATTTTATACTTTTCTTGTGAATGCAAAGAGTGAAAATTTAATCTCATGCGTCTGTTATCCTGTATTAAGTACAATGCTGAAATTTCTACATTCCAAATTCTACGACCTGTGACACCCAGTATCTTGAATTATCGCGGATTAGCCATTTTTTTTACCAGTTTGACCAGTGTCAAGTTGAAATCATCAAAAAGAGGGTATTTTCTGTAGTTTTGGCAGTAATCTCTTCACTTGTATCATTAACTATTAACCAGGGAAATTTTAAATTTCAGAATTATTCTCTTCTTTGCGTTCTGACCTTTCCCGAAAACAGTTAAGTTAAGGATAATTGTACTTGACGTGAAATATTATTTAAAACGTGAAAGTAGTTCATATGACATCACACTAAAATTAACATACTATTCTTAAACAGAGTTATTTCCACTCTTGAAAATTAAAAGCCTTCTAGCAAATGACTCAGACTATATTAGTTTCCATATGCTTAAAATCAAGGATGCGTTTTCCTTACAAACCCAATAATACGCTGCCAAAAACCACAATCACAGATTACTGTAAATCCATCAATAAAATAAAATTATGTCAGATTCAAAAATTTTCTGACAATCGAGTCCGACGCATTTTGCACTTCTAATAATCTCAAGACCGGAATCTAAAGTTTGTCAACACCCCGCAACGAGCTTTAAGAATCTCCAGCCTATATACTTCTTATATGTACATCAACCCAATTACTCTTACCTGCAAATCCTCTGGACAAAACATCTTCGAGTTTGCTGAGGACATACTACTGATAAACATTTCTATTACATTTTAGGGGAAATTGAATCTCTTATATTTCTAGATTTATCATACACTTTGCCAAAACACTAGACTGAAGAAATCAGTGTTATCGAAAATTCCTTTAAATCTTGTCAACATATTTTAAACTTTCAGAATTTGTAACAAGTATCAATGGAATATTATTTTGTGTGAAATGATTTGGCGGATTTGTAACCCGTGGATCAAAATACCCATCATCAGAGTTGATCAGCTGAATGGACTTCAGATTGGTTTTAATCTTATTGTGCATTATTCGATGGACCAAATTACGGCGGAGAGAAGGTATGTCATTTTTATATTTATTGATAATTAAATATTTCACAGCAACACACATTTCATAAAGCATTTATGCTTAGTTAGTTAGTTTTAAAAATTTGTACAGAAGTTGCTAAATGTGACGTCACAAATATCATAACAGAGAAATTTGCATGTAAGACAATTAAATGTAGTTTTGTCAATGCTATTCTATTTGTGTAATAGTCCGGACTGAGAAGATATGTGAGAAAAAAGGCAGGAATATGTAATCGTCTAAAGGACAAGGTACGTTATGGGCCAATTTTGGCCCTGTCACCAAATATACCCATTTTTGCAGTGATACATATTGACCCCGTAAAGAAAAATATGGGCTTATTTAGATGGTATGGTCTTACTGGTATGTGTGATAAGGGGGTAAAGGGAACATCTCAAAATTTGTAAACTGTCATTTTTTCTCTGTTTTAGGGGAAAATTTTTAATATATTAGTACCGGTATCAAATGTCCTCAGTAATACATAATACAACGTATACATGGTATATATATATAGATAAACGATAAACAAAAACTTTGATCGTTTTGGGATATGAAGTAGGTCAAGAAATTTTTATACTGGTTGTCATGGAAACATGTATCAGGAACACTGTACTTGCATATCATGAAGTAGGTTTATTTGGTATAGCATCACTTTTTTTCACATGGTAAATAAAACATTTGTAATGGTCTATTTTTGAATCACCTAAAATAGAATGAAACAACTGCAGTTTTTTCTGATTATTTTAAACTCGGTTGCCATGGCAACATGTATTTGATAAACGATGCATATTCTAGACTCAAGTCGTGCTTTCATACATAGGGTACGCAAGGCGTATATCAAAACTTTGCAAATCTCTATTATCGGTATTCTTGTTATTGCATTATAATTTCTGTATTCTCTCTACTTTAATAGAACAAGTGGTATTCTGCAACCGTTTGGTTTTTAGATATTTTGTCATTCGAAATTACAGAATCTGATTATTTGTTTCCATTCAACAAAAACTAACTGGACCGTGTGAAAAACCTATTGAAATATGACGTAGTTGTTCTTTCCCCCTCCCCCCAACCGGATGCTATGAATATGAAGTAAAACAATAGCACTGCCCATTAGATGATGCTCTTTTAAGATATGTAAAATAGCCTCTATCCTATCAATCAACAAAGGCTCATCTTGGGGGGTTGTTTCCTTATTTTTGGCCGGCTCTTCTCGTTCCCTGTATTAAGATTTCCAGACAACTACCAAAAGTCGGGAGTTTCACCGGTCAGCAGAATAGCTGTTTTTGTTTTTTTCCGAGTAAATCTGGTAGTCACGATATATCTGGAAAATGACTGATAGTAACGATAAACCATCCCCCCTTTGTTTTCTGTCAATATAGGGATTTGTGTATGGTGGCATATTTTTGGAATTCACTTGTCCGATAACATTTACAAGTGAATTGCACAAATATGCCACAGTATTTTTTTGTTTTTTTGTTTTTTGGTTGTATGCTTGTTACAGAATATGTATGTCCATACCATTAGCAATAGGTTTGTATGGAAGATCTCAGTTAGTAACAGATATACAAATTGGATGGTCTTTGGTCTTGTATCTTATTTCGCTTATGCACTGATGCAAGGGAAAGTCGAAATTAAA
The DNA here is from genome assembly GCA_028566495.1 of Lithophaga antillarum. NCBI lineage: Eukaryota > Metazoa > Mollusca > Bivalvia > Mytilida > Mytilidae > Lithophaga > Lithophaga antillarum. The sequence goes on from JAOXYI010252749.1 coordinate 7,327, forward strand.
GTTTCCACTACGGATTGGGTGGCAGGGGTACGCATAAGTATTTTTGACACATAGGTTTGTGCTATTGTTTGGTACAAATTTTGCGATTTTATATTTTTTTGTTTGTTTGTTTGTCTGTTTTTTTTTTTCCTTTTGGTGAGGGTATCAAAATTGGGACTTATATTTATGGGGGAATTGTATAAAGAAACATGTTTTTATGTTGTGTGCTTGGGGCTATTTTTCGGTACGAATATTTGGGTGTATTCATGAAGATTTTGGTATTTTCGGGGTACAAAGTTTGCCTTCTGACAAGCTTACATTTAACTAATCTTTCAGAGTTAGCCCTCTTTTGTATTGGTGTGCGAGGCAACGATTGTACGCCCCTTACAATGGTACATATATACATGGAGTTTGTCTGGTATCGGTACTGTGAAAGATGATATTATAGACTTGTGTCAATAATGCAAATACCAATAAAATTTTGAGTATATTCTTTTACTTATTTGTGCACAGAATTTTACTACAAGAAACATAAAGATTAGTAATTAGAAAAATCAAACGAAAAATTTAGACAACCTTCCAATAAAAATGTCACCAACATTTTGAGATTTTCATTCATGACTGGTATCTTGGTACATGTTCATGTACTTTGAAAATGGTATGTTGATAAATCAGTCTTTGATTTATTTACATAGATTTTTGCAGCTATTTTTAGGATCATGTTTTTATTATTTTTATCATTTACTAGACACACCTTTTCGACCTTTGCTGTACTTGTTAGATAATTATAAAGGTGTGGCTGTGTATAACTTTACTTGCCTTCTCAAAACAAAATTGGAGTGAAAAATGGCAGAGAAAATCGGAAATGCGGGCTAGTGGATGGTAATACCAAAACAGCTGAGCGCCCCCTTTCGTTCGGGAAGTCATCTGTCTGTCCCCGATTTACAAATTGCAATGCAAAAATAGTTTGTTCACATAGTCCTGTTATAAATTATATCGGTTTTGGTGTCAAAATATTCAAAAAATCATATATTGTTGGATTAATTGAATGAAGCCGCTTTCATCTTGAAGCTATATAACGTTTTTTGAAACGTGAAACCAGAGTACCCGAAAAGAAGCTGCAACTGATAAACACAAGGTACGAATTTCCTGTAACTTTTGCATTCGCTCAAAAACAGGTGCAAAATGACACCCTTTATTGATCTGTACAGGTATATGTTACAAATATCTAGATCTCTATAGTATGAATATCAAAGTCATCTGGATTATAAGTGGATAAAAATAGAAGCACTGATAGTCGTTCAGACGTCGTACACAACGTTGCTGAATGAGTTTATTGGACATTAACGATGAAAAGTAATTAAAGACATCATATTTCTTTTCAAAATTGGTACATATTACATATCAAAATGTTATGGAAAATTTCTTCCGCTAGTCAAATATATTATAAAAAATAACTTACAATAATTGTACTGAAGAAACAACTGTAGATATATTCCAACTACGGTAGACGCATAACGTAATTCTTGCCGAAAAGTAACAAAATATTTTATTTTCAAAGAATCTAATAATGGAGACAACAAATTTTTTCACAATAAAGCATTTTTTTATTCTGATCTTGATCAGGATCATATTTTGATCACGAACATGATCCAATGTTTTTCTCAAACATGATCGAGAACATGTTTAAACTATGATCACGTTTTTGATAAAAACAAACAACGTCATATGCTATGAATGTTAGGTTCCTGTACATACAAATGTAAAATTCGTCTTTATTTATACAAAAACTGTTATCAAAATCTATGGAAATAAAAACAATTATGGATACGTAACATTAATAGGCCCCCAGATCCACGGTTGATATGTCCGCCACATTTGATCATAAAACTATAAAGATTTGATCTTTGATCGTTTCACGTAATGATCCCTTTTATGATCAGTCATTAAAATAAGCTGTCATGAACCTGATCAAATATTATAATCATGACCAGAACAAAGGATAAATCCACCCAATGTCCCATACTGAAATTACGTCACTTGTGACGTCATTCACGTTCTGTGTACAAAAGCGCCGCCATTGCACAAATTTGTTCGTGTAACGTTCCAGAAGGTATACAAATGATCGATTAAACAGGTGTCTATAATATTTGGACTCAATTTTCAGCTAACAATTCTAAGATGTACATAAAGTATGCAATAAAGATCGAGATCAAACCAAAATTCGGAGAAGATTAACCGTCTTTGATATTTGTTACAATTTTATGACAAAAACGAGTCATTTTCAACTATAGTTTTTTCTAAATTAAACTATCTGCGCAGTTCTCGCCCAAAATAATTTTTGTACAATAGAAATTAATAGGTTAAATTACACTTGTGGTGAAAATTATACCAAGGGCGACGACTGCGCTATGTATGAAAATCAATGAAATTTACCAGAAAACATGAATTTTTAACGCGATTCCGCGTGTGTCCATGGTTACGATTGTTATAAACTACAGAATAACCAACCAATGTAAAAAAAAAATACTAATATTATATCCAAGGAAGTCTAGAAGAAACTGGAGGTTGGCATACTGTCAGTTGCTCATTTCATTTTTTCTTGTTTTTTACATGGCCGATTTGGCATGAAAACGTACCTTCTCCTTGTTGAATATTCTATTAAACAAATAAAGCTCTTTTACGTTCCATCAGCAGTGTAAATAATCCTTCAAAATGTACCCAGATTCTTTAGTGTTCAACAAAGATTAAAGTTTCTTTCTATTTCTGGTCAAAGCTGCAAGTGAAAGTTGATAACGGAAATAATAGTAATATAACACATATAAAAAAAAAAAATAGAATTTTGTAACCATTAATCCTGATAGAGTCCTACGATCCGAAAGTTAATTGTGATTGGAATTTATTGTTCATACTTAAAAAATCTCAAACATTTTACATCAAAATTATTGCTTATCCTTACAAAGTCTATTAAAAAGTAAACGTATAATTCAAATCTGATTTATCGCTGATGAATATGAAATTCGCCAAAATATCAAGTGTAAGTAGATATCGGAATTCTTCAATATTTGTATTATTAAAACATAAGTGAATTGTCTACGACTTAATCGGCGAATAGATCTTCAAACTATTATATATGACATTGAAGTCATCTTTCTCTTTTTTATTTCTTTCAGATAAGATGATTTTGATTTTGTAAGCTTTTCATTACTGTTACTGTTCTGCAATTACCCGTTTCAAAAAAAGTGAATACAGTCAATTTATGAGGACGATTTGATCCGATTGTGTCAAGTACTATATTTTTCCCCGTTATACGGATTTTTATCTTCCAAAAAGTCATGACATATTGCCTACTTGCCCTCCTAGTATAAATTCTTCTAGGTCTTCGGAACTCGAAATTCCGTGTCCATTTTAATCACAATATATTTGTTTTTGTTTCT
>JAOXYI010252859.1:0-10742 GCA_028566495.1 Lithophaga antillarum
TAAATCACTTTGGTGACTTGAGTGAATCAAACGCTTAATCCGTCTATTGACCACTCACCGAGACGTCCGAAAGATTGTATTGTTTGGCCATTTAAACCTTTTGTCTGACCGTCCACTGTCAGGGAAGAAGCTATTGTCTTTCTCCAGTGACTATGAGATTACAGGTAAACATCATTCAGACGCTTTTTATCTGATAAACTTTTTTGGAAAAAATTCTGTTTTTCACCCATGTGCAGCTTTAATGCATATTGATTTTAAATTGTATGCAACAGATTTAAAATGGTACCGTAACACTGAACAAAACTCGAATTTCAACTTTTCGTCTATCTTTAACGGTTAAAACGTTATCTCGAATTTGCCGTTTTCTAACTGAAAAATTATTACTTTAGTTTGTATAATTGTTATTGTTAATTACGTTTCAAAATACTGCTCTCTCCTTTCTTTTTTTTTTTAAATCTTTACCGGTACTTTTTACTTTTTATCTAATTTGTTGCTGTTTTATTCTTGCCAAAATAGTTGGTGACCGCGGGGAGGGGCTGGGATGCCCACGGGTACCTGATCCCACATATTCTGTAGACTGACTCTTTAGGGCATTGTGGAATAATTGCGGGACTTTAAATCTGCAGCTACGGAGGAGATAATAATGAGAATTTGTTACTCTCATTTTTTCCCCCAATTTTTCAAAAGTGTTTTGGAAAATTTTCTACATAACTAGTTTTTAATGTTATCTTGACACAAACATCAATACAATTGAAGTTTGTTTTTGATTCAAAAACATATATCTCCACTCTTTCCTTCTGATATGGGAATATGATGCATACAGTAAAACACATCCAAGTGTGATGAGGCATAAAGTAAGTACACCTTCACATAATGAGAGACAAATGTGCACTCACAGTGCACAAACCTCATCTAATATGCAATTTTCCAAGTTATCAAGGGTTAAAATTCCAGCAAATCTTTCTCATGTTTTGCTATGGAAAAAAAAATCAATTTGATAAAAATAATTTAAATATGTCTTGCACAACTACACATAGTACGAAGCGATTCTGTCAAGTTTCTATCCATTCCAATGAAAATTGTAGAAAATTTGCGTTTACAAACTTCCCCACATGTAGAAATAGCAAAGTCCAAAACTTTCCCATGATTTCATTTAGTAAACTTGTTTAATTATATCAAAACTAAGTTTATCTCTTTCTTGCAAAGGTATCCTTAACTTTTTTTTTTTTTTTGGTTGTGTTTGCTGTTCAGCATTTGTTTTATTTGGGTTTCCAACTTTCGGCTGTGAGTACTACTGATAAATCACTGATAAGCCACAATTTGCTGACATGCGCAGTATATGGTACATTAAATTAACTTTGATATCGTATCTTATGATCATGTATTACTACCACTGGGTCGATGCCACTGCTAATGGACTGTTAGACCCGTTGGTAACCATATGTGAATCAGACATTCCGTAATCATTATTTTCCGTAGCGACCACAAAATTTCCTAATTAATGACATGAGTTCTGGTTTTAATTAACCCTGGTGAAGTAGCTTTCCTGACAGCAATAATCTTGTTTATAGGAAGTCATGATAGTAGATAGATATGCTAGAATAGCGGATCAATACTCCATACGCCGGTAATATAGTAATATTGCTACGTAGAAAATGTTAACAAGTTTACAATTGGAAAATTGAAACCAATACATTTGTAGTTAAGTTTGATTCTCAACCGTCCTCCTCTGTCCATCTTCAGGAACGTGTCCAGGTAAGACTCAAACTTTGAATTATCTGTTGTGTTCTTGATTTCAAGCTCATTCGGATAGACAAGACGCAAGCAGTCACTAAACCTGCAATCATTTAACGACAGGACATCGTCTATACAGCGGACTTTAGTTTTTGATGTGATAACAGTTATGTAGAAGGTCTTATAATTGATGCCCTGAAAAAGCGAAGTATTGAACACAAAGAGATGACAAACTGTACATCAGACGATTTGCATGCGTAGTAATTATGAAGTGGAAACATACTTTCAATTAGCCTAGTTTTTTATGTAAAATACATATATCTTTCTAAACTCATAATTATTTACACACAGATTTCTGGATCACAACTCTATTTCGAGTATTGAAGTTGGGGTTTTGAATGTTACAACAAAGTTGTATGGCTTGTGAGTATACTTATAAAGGTGATACTGTTTGTAATGTAGAATAAAACACGCAAAATAGAGAAGGTGTACAAAATTTACACCTCACAGAGTGTAGAATGTTAGCAGAATTTCCGGTGGCAAAATTTGAATCTATGATTTTAGCCATAAATTACTTTGACATCTTTTTGAAACATAATACATTTGTATTTTTTACTGTAATATACGATAAAACCCACTGAATCAAATGTATCTGCCGTAATTACTTTTTGAATTCATATGAAAAGACAGAAAGTTTTATAAAAATTTTAGTCAGTGAGGGTTAACAAATTTCTTTCCAAAACATAATAAAAAACTTCATCTTTACACCAATGGACATTAAAGCTGATAATTCACCGGCACATAATAACTCCTTATTTTCTAGGATTTGATTACTCAAAGGTACAAAGTCATGAATTTTTTTGCTATCCTATGTATAAAAACATATCTCTTACTGTAGAAATAAAGGACATCTTATCATAAGATGTTATTTGCAAAAATTAATATATAATTCAGATGAATTCAACATGAAAGATGAGCTAAGCGACTTAGTTTTTAGTCTCTATACCATCGATTTTTATAAGAAGTATAATACTGTTTGATATCCTTTTTAACTGTCCATCAGCAGAAACAAAATAGAAAACATTTAAAACACAACTAACGATACAATATACAGTCAAACCAGTGTTAAGAGACCACTCAGGGGGGAATATAAAAATGGTCTCTTAAGACAGGTGATCTTTTAATGCAGGTTCGATCGCTTTACCAGTCTCATAGTTTAAAAAAATAAAAGTCCTTTATTTTTGACAATAACTAAAAATATACATAAACCAAAATTATAATAAAGTGATGCAGCTGTTTTGTTAACTGTCTTTTATTCTAATATCAAATATTCAGCAGAAAACAAAAGCATTGCTTAGGATTTACTGATTTAATTTGTTTGTTTATATAACAACCTCTTTAAAAGTCAAAATTTATCTTTGAACTGAGATATAATTAGTTGAAAATTAATAAAATTGATGATTACATTGAACAAATAAACAATTATATGTATAAACTTACTGTCAAAACATAATCTTGACACTTAATTGGATGATTAGTAATTGACGATTACAATGAAGAAATAAACTAATTTAATTAAAATGTATAGTTTCCCTGTTAAGATGCAATTTGATCTTTTTACTAGAGTTCATATCATGAAGTATAAATATATGGTCTCTTAATGGAGTTTCAGGGAGTAAAAATGGGCGGTCTCTGGTCAGGTTAGACAGGTGGTCTCTTAATACAGTTAAATTATATAGTAAAAATGCTTGGGAGGAATTCAAAGTGGTCTCTTAACACAGGTGGTCTTTTAATACAGGTGGTCTTGAGCAGGTTTGACTGTATTCAGATAATAACCCTGAGCTGAATTTTTCGAAGGACTATTTCACTAAATACAATTAGATGTATCACCCCATTCTAATTCCAAGCCGACCACTCTTTGCTTTGTCGAATGCTGTGTGCTTATCAAAGAAGCAGCAAGTACTTAGGTTAGACACGACCTTGTTTCGAACTCCGATCTCCCTCACTCCAGTCGAGCATGCTACGGATCCATTCATTGCAAGATTTTAATAAGGTGTTCTAATTACTCAATTCTAATCAGTAAAAGATGAATATTTAAGCACCAGAATAACCAATAACTTTGTCCAGTTTTTTACTTGTACTTGTTCGCCTGTTTGTGGTACAGAAATTTCAGTTTTACAAGATTGGCTTTTGTAAATATGTTTGACTGTTCTACCGAAAGTACTGTATAGTTAGTGTTCGTTAACTTAAATGCTCGTATGAAATTTGAGTTGTATATCCCTGGCGCTGTTGTGGAGTTTCTATTTTCGTATATTTAAATGATCTGTGTTTGATATGATGTACATGTATTAAGATATATTGACAAATCATAGACGGTTGAGAAAGGACACAAAACCAATCAAGATTCCAAATACTTGAAATACTTGAAGATGAAATACAAAAACTACATTTGTAAGATTTTCATCAAATCATTTACCACCCGTAGGTCTAGATTTAGAATCAAATAAATTCCTAATGCTTTCCATTGGTAATACTCCTCTTTTTGTGCATCATCTATCTTAGGAAAATGAGACTATTTTCACTCTTTAACTTCATCAATATGCATGATAAATGTATAAACTGTCACGCTAGATTCATAAAGCATTTACGTAGCATTTGAATTTGACAAGTTTGGTGTTAAGGATCGGAAACAGAATTAAATGTATTCTTAAATTCGACGTCTAAATTCCACATTCAATGTTTTTGACAAGTCTGAGATCTCAAATGGATAGATATTTATAGTGACTTTGATTCCGTTGATGAAACCTGTCAAATAACATACAATGTCTGATATATCATTGGCCACATCATGCTTACGACGTGGGCTTCTAGTATTTATACTATAGGCCATTTTGTTTCATGCGGTTCGAATATCTTTCGGTTTCAAAATTTATGGATAAAACAATCAAAGATACCGAAATTAATTTTGTGCACAATATGCGCATATAATTCAACAAATAATATCTCGTCGGTTGTGTTCGAAGCCAAATATTTGGAAAGCCGAAGAACATCAAATGTTGAAGAGCAGACAAAACCAAAATGTATAACTTTTTTTTTAATTTTAAGATAAACACACATTACCTTATCTCTTCTAGGTGAATTTGAACCCTACGTGTAACGATCAGCAGAAGAGACATCAACACAGCGGCCGTATTTTCTCCAAGTAGACGAAATTAAATTTTTTCCACACCCAGCCACATGCACGTGCTTCGCAAAATGTCTGTCCTTTTACTTTCAATTATTCGTGTTTTTGTGCGTTCTGTAGGTATTATATATTCATTAGATGTAACTTAGTTTTCCCTCCTCATGAGATCTCGTTGACCAAATCATTTAGGTAGTTGGTCCTATCTGAATATATAGATCACTTTAGTCTATCTCCTCGACAGTGTGAGTTCGTGCCTGGCTTTGGGTGATTTAATATACGACGGTGATCTCGACTCGTACATTCTGTGGTAAAGTGTACGATTTACTTACCGGATTGGTGTTTCTCTCCGGGTACTCCCGCTTCCTCCACTGATAAAAATGGCCGTCACGATATGGCTGAAAGATTGGTGAAAATGACGTTAAGTCACTCAATCAATCTTCTCTTTACGTTTGTTCAGACTTGTTATTTTGGATTACTACGCCAGTACTTACGCTCCTTACAAGTACCGTGTGTCTTCTGAAGAATGGACACATTTGTCTTGCTTCAAAAACACATTTTTCTCATGATTCAAAATGTTTATTATTTCTGTGGTTCCCTAAAGTGGCAAGAAATTTAGAAAAAAACATAGTTTTTTTTCATTGGCTGCTATTTATACCCGCACTCCGATCTTTAAGTATTTTCTCATTTTATACGACAATCAACTGCTTTAAGTAGAGACAATTAACAGAGTATTTATGCTTAAATTCTATGTGCGTAAAATTTTGTAATGTCTTTGAAATTTTAAGAAGGAGAAAATTAAATTTCTTCTTACAGAGTTTAATTTCAGCATCAATTTATCATTTATTTAAGTTAAGTCTGTCTTGTAGTGTCAATGTTCTGCCGACTTGTTTACAAGTTTTACAGATTGCAATGGAGAACTTCAGAGTTTATTAAAAGTCCAGCTTTCAATTAATTTTCACTATCAAGAAGTTTTGTCTAGTCTTTGATAGATTTTCCACTGTGACATTATATTTGATTTAACAAACAGTGCCTCTCGTGATCTCTTGTTTACTGAATTTTAGCGATTGCAATTATCTTGACGTGAAAGATTCGTTAAAATAATAATAGTAAATCCAGCAGCAGCAATTAGTAATTTAATATCAAGATTATAGTAATAATATTTTTATACGTCCTATGTGCGACAAGCGATGGGAAAACATGCGTGGAATTGATCAATACTGAAACACATCGCGCAGCTGTTTAACATTGTGAGTAATGACTGTGGGACATTTTTCAAATCGATCGTGCATACAAACCAATTAAGTTCACAATAAACGACATTTTTGTATAAAGAACATCGTTATAATTACTCTTTATGGAAAAATATCAATATGTAAACAATTAAGGTTGAACTTATTGATAAAAAATTCATGACATTATGCTTGTTTGTCGCTCTGCTTCCAATTTTAACACGTTCGAAACTCTCATCGCTCGGACTTTATCCATACGAATAAGGATATTTTCATAGCAGACGACATTTTCACAAATGTCGGCTGCAAGTGTGACTGACAATCGGAATAATGTCCTTCCACAATCATGAACAACCCGAGGAAAATTTTTGTGTAAATAATGCAAAAATCGATATCGCAGAATTAAATATGATGATCAAAAACAATCGAAGACAGGACACACAATCTGGGAAATATTTATTTGAAAAAGATAAAATATGGATTAGAAGAACTATAACATGGTAATGGACATAAAATACATTGTAAAGTACAGTTAATCCTTTTGGAACCAACATTAAAAACATGTGCGTGTCTACCTCTGGTATTCTATACGAAATAAAGTGTATTTATACGTTTATGAAGAATATATTGCGATCCAGTGTATAAACCCAATTAACCAAGTCATATCTAATTAGTTGTTAATTAGGCAAGTAGTCAGTTTCAGACAGATGTAAAGATATTAGACCATATCAAAAGGATCTTTATCAAGTGAAGCAGCTTTATAACCTCGGTAAGTAATGGTTTCTATTTTCTATCCTCAATATTATTTTTCCCATTTTATCGTGGTTTATCATGTTTACATGTTATGTCTTGTGGTTTTTGCAAATACATATTTTTATTTTTTCATAAATACATTTTTATTATAAAATATGAAGCTAAGGATGTAGCTCTGCAGGGAATGTAACCGTTTCTGTCCTTTTATACTTAAAGTTCTGAAAACGTGTGTTATATGACTCCCCCTTTTTAGAACTAAAATGTATTCCAATTTAATCGAATTCTATTTATAAATATTGATATACTTGATAAGAAAACATCTAATGAAGTTTACAGGCTGGTGTTGAAACGCTAGCTCAAAGACAATTTTACGGTACTGCACAGAATACCCCAATTTGAATTATAGATAACGTGATGATGGTCACAAAATTACATATATATCTTAAAAAGCAAACTGCGATGATGTCAACAATGTGGGGACCACAGTCAATGGGTACTCTTCATGGTATATGCATTTATTCAAAGAAGTTATTTTGAATTCTTTATTGTGAAAATAAAAAAAATAATAATAAAAATAAAAATAAATAAATAAATAAAAAAAAAGAAAAAAAAAAGAAAAAAAAATGTGAAGCAATAACTTTTTTCCCCCGAAAACTACAAATTTATAATATGTCAGCTATTCTGAAGCACTACAAGTATATGCCTTAAAGAACATGCAAAAACAAAATACATGCTGAATTCAATTAAATTTTGTAATTTGATGAACTTGTTTCCGAGTCAAGGTAGATATATTAATTATGTTTGAAGTATTTGGAAATATATTACATAACTACCTGTTTCATTTTGTATTAATTTATCCTTCAGGTCAGAAAATCAGATGCTAAATTAAAAATAACAGATGTTATAGTGAAGGTTTGTCTCACCGACTTGTTTAAAGTCGAGAAAATTTCATACAGAGTTACACAAATATAAAATTAATACAAAACATTTTATGTGATTCATTAATGAAAATAACAGATGTTAATATCTTTCAAAACCACTGATGTGTCATTACTTAAAGCTGACAGATGGTTGATTAGGATTTTCTTTCATAAAATCAAATTCTGAAAAATTCAAAATGTTCTTAATAGCAATAAAGATTTTCTTGTATTAATGAGGCTCTGTCAGGGTACAAACATAAAGTTATTATGCAGTTCATTTATCTTTTAATATCTTGACAGGTCTTCACAAACAAAATAATACACGAACAAATTCAAACGAAATATGTATTAGCAATGAACAAACAAAACAAGATTTACAGCCGAAAAAAGTATATATTTTATCTTTTAAGAAACAAAGCAATGTACTGCGATACTTGTATATTAATATTTATATTTTTTGAAATCTTTAGAAATCTGATATTATTTGAAAGACTTTTGTCCGAGGATATAGTTATCTGGGACATCGTCACAGGCTTCAAATAATAAAATAAGATATTATGATTGCTTTTTGGATTGAAAATGTATAGGAAGGAATGATGTGCAAATGTTTCAATCCCCGCCCCTTGAAAGCATTATTTATGCTTTTATGAACTGTTTTCATTGCTATCGTCAGTTTGTTTTGCGTAATGAAAGCTCCATTTTGCATCATTTGTATCAAAAGTCTCATATATTACAAATTTTTAATATTTTCAATATCTTGTGTAACTGAAACCGCTTCTATTGCAAAGGTTCAGTAATGGGATGGGTTGGTACATTTGGTACTATAGTCGCATACACCTCTAGGACAAGCCTGTAGGCGTCGATATTTATCATTTCACACATGTAAAGCTAACTGATAATATCGAAAATTATTTTGCACTTTAATTTCTAATTGCCCAAAAAAGTTTTACGAAATTTATTGTAAATAATATATACAGGATGCAGATATGAAAACAGCCCCCGTACATTTAGTTATACAACTTTCATTTGTAGAATAAACTAATTATTACGACTATACTTAATATATATAATTAAAGATTTACAGCATCGTAACTGTCGAAGCTTGTACAAAGATATGTAAAATTCAGAAAAGATAATTACATTAATGAAATGATATACATAAAAGTGAATTTGTTATTAGGAAAACGTAAAACAAAATAACTCCATGACGTATTTATGTTCAGATACAAATTACGAAACAATAATATTTCGTTTTGTTACACTACAGGAGAATGAGGCAGAAAATGCGTAAGAAAGTTGTAAATCTACTACATTTAAAAGCAACTCAATTATCAAAGACATGATAAAGCAATTAGACCTTTCTGAGTCAGAATGAAAATAGACATGTATAAATCATAAATTTTATCTGAATATCTATTAACATTTCTCTCATCCAGCAGTTTTCTTCAAAACAAAACTGACCTGGCACCAGTAACCTTCCTGTTTCAATTACAGCTGACACCAGCTGCCGTCTTTTTTCAATTTCAGTGAGAATTTTTTCCAAGATTATCATCTATCCTGGACTACGATGAAAATTTTTCTATCGTTGTTTTCCTCTTTTTAAACATTTTGATTATAGTTCCGTTATCTATCTGGTTGTTTCCTTACTTGCACAACTTTGACCGTACTAAGATAAATGGAGACTCTGGAGACTCTGTTAGGGGTCCCCATGTGGCGTTTGTAAAATAAAACATTCCTATATGGCATATGTAGAAAAATATTTTCCTTTTTTTCATTTTGGATCAAAATCCCATTATCAAATGCCTAGATAGAGTATGCAAAACAAATTGTTGGCTCACATGGCATATGTAAAAAATAATAATAATTAGACCTATATGGTGTAAATGTACGAAATGAAAAACCCAAACGGAGCCTTGTACATGATTAACACTTGAATAGCTATCAATATAGATGTATCCGTGATACAAACTTTCACATAAAGAGGCTGGCATTTGTATTGGCTATAAAGTTTCTTTTACTGCAACATGTAATTGTACTGTTGTAAAGTCTGATTTGTATTGATCACTGTAAGGTCTTGTTTATCACGTTGTACTAAAATATTGAACTTGTTCTTTTCATGTAGTCCTCCATCAGCCGATACTTTTGAATCGGTAAGAGAAATAAAATATTAAAAAAGAACAATTACCTACAAAGAAACAGAACATCCTTACTGCGATTTTGAGTCATCGTTTTCTAGTGTTGTACGTTGCTACATTTACCACGTACTTTAAGTTTCTCAGGTAATTTTGGACCAAACGTGTCTATGTTGATAAATGCCTGACTAAGATGGCAGACTAAGCTAATAAAAAGGATTTCCGATACAAAGAATAGTTGTCAGGAATACGATTATACATGTATATCAGTTGATTTCTTTTTAGCTCAACTGGATCCGAAGGGTCATGTGAGCTATTGCCGTCACTTGCGGACCGTCGACGTCCGTCCGTTGTTAACTTTCCGCATTTCAATTAACTGTTCTGACATCACTGGGTCGATTGGAACCAAACTTTGTATGGGTGGTCCTTCCAAGATGTCCACTGTTACTGAAAATAGAGAAATACGCAATAATCACTTAAAAATCTTTTCCTCTGAAACCGCGGAGTTAATGGGAAGCAAACTTCGGTGGAATAGTCTTTGGGTGGTCCCCTTTCAGAATTGGATTCGATGACTATACCTGTCATCCAAGATGGTCGCTGTTACTAAAATAGAAATATAAGTAACAAAAATCATTTAAAAATCTTTTCATTTGAAACTTACTGGGCCAATTGGAGCCATAATGTGGTGGAATGGCCCTTGGGTGGTCCCCTTTCAGAATATTGTATTAAAATACTCAACTGGTCAACCAAGATGGCCGCTGTTACTAAAAATAGAAAAAGAAAAAAATCA
>JAOXYI010252970.1:7079-17269 GCA_028566495.1 Lithophaga antillarum
ATCAAAAATTCAGAAAAAACGAAAGGGAACCAGGCATCGCCAATCCCTACATTATATCAAAATTTGGGATAAATCGGACAAGGCATTTTTGAGTTAGTGTACGACATGCTTCGGACGGACGGACAGATGGACGGAGTCAAGCGGCTACTAGACCTGCTTCCGCCGTTGAATCTTCGGAGAAGATTTTTGAAAAAGCGGCTACTAGACCTGCTTCCGCCGTTGAATCTTCGGAGAAGATTTTTGAAAAAGTTTACGGACGACGGACGCCAAGTGATGACAATAGCTCACATGGCCCTTTGGGCAAGGTGAGGTAAAAACAAATAAAATGACAAATTGCTGTCATTTCAGTCACATGCAATTCCAGTCATGAAACATCGACTCAAAATCTGTTTAAAAGAAAGTGTTCTTGCAATTACGTCTCATTTATGGAGTGTGGGGAACCATCGAATTAAAGTCCGAGTTCGAGTTAGAGTTAGAGTTATAGTTCGAGATAAAGTTCGAGTTGGAGTTCGAGTTAAAGTTCGAGCTTTTCTTCGAGTTAAATGTCGAGTTAAACTTCGAGTTAAAGTTCGAGTTAAGAGTTAAATTTCAAGTTAGAAAAAATCAAATCTGCTATATCATCTAATGAATTATTAATTTATTATGCAGCCCGTTCAGCCAGATGTTCGAAACGTTATGCGGTCGAAATTGAAAAGTCGTGAACAAGAGATTGAACAGTCCAGCAAAGGTCTATGCGCTAGTTTTAAAGTCGTCCTCAAGGTTCTAAAAATTCGAGTACACGAGTTCAAAAGTTTGTGCACTAGTTTGAAAGCCGTGCGCAAAGTTTTTTAAAGCTCCTTCGCACTAGTTTAAAACTATTGAAATTGAAAAAACAAAAACGAAAAAAAAAAAAAACAATCGTGCAATTCAGTCAAAAAGCATCTGGAAAACTCCTTTTGGAACAATTCAACGGATGATAAGGGGACAACCATTTGATTTTCGGGGAAGGGGGGAACTAGAAAGATTTGGGTGGATCAAATTATTTATTTTCAACTGTTTTGCAGTTAAATCATTTTTTTTCGGCGAAACCGAAGATAAATTATTTATTTCCATATAAGTCATTTTTGAGTGCGGATGGAGCGAATTTGAGGCAAATAAATAATGGCATCATTTTCTTCAGTGCAAGGATCAAATTAATTATTTTCATGAAAATCAGAATGAAAATATTTTGTGTACAAAATCTTCCAAGCCCCCCCCTTTCCCCCGAAAATTAAATTATCGTCCTCTAATAGTTACATCTGTTTATGTGGGGAATCTGTGTTTCCTTCTAGAATACTATTACAAAGAATTCGCTACGAATAATAAAATCTTGTTTAACCACTTATCTGTCAAATTTGTTCTGTTGATGGGCAGCCGGATCAAACATTTCAGAATTTACTGCCATGTTACTTGTTTAAGAGATGGGGTGCGGACAGCTATTTAGCCGACAAAGTGAAACCCCTGACGTTGGAGTAGTGTGTAGGAACTTTAAAACACTAACCCATGTTTTAACGGGAACGGTGGTGGGGGTGTTCTCCCCTCTCGGCTGTCCGATATTCCCCTGTTGTGGCAAAAGGGGATCAGCGGAAAACCGAGAGGGCGTTTTACGTTAAGTACAAATACATGTACATGTGTGTGTAAAATTATCACCCATCTTTATTGTAGGATAGAACCGGGACCGGATTTGTTTGTTTATCTTATTTATTTACTGATTTGTTTTTGTACGACTAAGGTGCATCTGTCAGATTCAATTAAATTTTTATTTTATTTTCAGCCAATTACAGCATAACTAATCGACATTTTGTTTTTTGCTGGAAGGAGCTCCCCCTCCGTTCCCGTAAAAAAGGGTTAGTGTTTTAAAGTTCCCAAACACTTATCAAAGGTCGGGAGTTTCACTTTATTACACCCCTCTTTTAACAAGTAACATGTCAGTAAATTCTGAAAGGTTTAAGTGGTTAAGCGAGATATCATTATCCGTAGCGAATCCTGTACGGGGTGGTGGCTTAGGAGATTTTTTTCAAATTATTTATTTTCAACTTCATCGCCGTTAAATTATTTTTTTCCGGAGAAAAATTAGTTGTTTCCATATAAGGCATGGTTAGAGTGCGGATGGAGGGAAATTGAGGCCAATAAATTATTTTTTTCTTCAGTACCAGGATCAAATGTAACTATTATCATTCGTTGAAGTTCAAACCGGAATTTTCCAGATTTTTTACTGGTATGGCATGATCGGTTTTTTTATTTTTCTTTTTAAATTAGTGCGAAGGGGGTTTAAAAACTTTGCACACGGCTTTCAAGCTATATTTTTAACCTCGTGTGCTCGAATTTTTAGAACCTTACGGACGACTTTAAAACTTGCGCATTGTCCTTTTTAACGTTTGCTGGACTGTTCAATCTCTTGTTCACGACTTTTCAATTTCGAGAGCAAAACGTTTCGAACATCTGGTTGAACGGACAGCATAATGAATGCAATAATTCTTTAGATTGATTTTTTTTTCTAACTCGAAAAACTCGAAGTGTAACCCGAAGTTTAACTCGAACTTTAATTCGAAGTAAAACTCAAACTTTTACTCGAACTTTAACTCGAACTCTAACTCGACTTTGGTTCCCTACACTCTCATTTATGCAAGAATATTTGCTTAAAGTTTTATTTCCGTAACCAAGGTCTTTTCCGCTCCTTTTTTTTCATTGTAATTACTGCATTTTAACTTCCTGTTCCAAACCATTCGACTCACCTGTCCAGCGCATGTTCTGCACAATGAATCGAGCGGGGCCAAGTTGTTCCGAGAATAGAATTGATAAACAACGAGGATTTCCAAATGAACGTAACAACATTGATACTCGACATAACAACGTAAGTCCTCAACATAACGTTAAAGAAATGTAGCTGTACAAAGATCCAGAACATTATGAAATAAATGCTTATTGGAATAAATTATTTTTTAACACTAAATAATCAAGTTTTCACACAATAATATTACTATTTGAGATAAGATAGGAAAGAGCAGACACCACAAAACGACAAATGCACACAATAATATTAGAAAATAAGATTACAATACTAAAATTAATTCTTAAAGATAACATAGAGAAAAATAGACATTACAGTATATTAAATCGACACAACAAAATTAATTTTCAAGACAACATAAAGAAAAATATACTTAATATTATATTAAGTTGACAGTATCACAATATGCAGCTACGTAACAAGTCAAGTATTTAACATAACAAAAGGCTTATTTGACCGAACAAAATGAAAGATGACCAAAATAAAATGATAAATTGGCACAACAAAATGACAAGTTAACACAACAAAATGATGAGTCAACATAACAAAACGACGAATCAACATAACAAAATAACAAACTAACATAACAAAATAGTAAGTCGACAAAACAAGATTAATGATTTGAACATAAGACAGCTGTGGCGTTCCATACGTATACATACGTCTATTGAATTATACTAACAACACTAGCATAACTTATTTTAATTTAGCTTCTGCTTAACATCCAGTAACAAATTTTTTGTTCTCACTTATCTGTTAAATGACAAGTATGAAGTATCTATATCCAAAACATCAAAAAAATGTTTCTTTTAACATAATTTCAATGTTGCCTCTTTCTGCATATCCGTCCTTGCAATCGCCACGAAGTCAACACCATGGGTGTCCAATAGGCTGCAAGAAACAATATTCAGTTCACTCCTTCTCATGATGATCTATAAATTGGTTCATGGTTTTCTAAATAATATATCGATACCCGGAAGCATAGTTATTATTTTCTTTGTGTTTGTGCATTTTTTTTTTTTTAAACCGACATAAAAACTACAAAACTACTGAAAACTATTTACTTTGGCAATTAATGCTACTTGAAAACTCTATATTGTCTAGTCCTATATCAGCTGTTCCTTGACTACCGACAGCTGCTTCGAAAGTGACCTGAAATCTAAGATGAAAAAACATGCTGAATGACTTATTATTACTTAATACAAATTTCTTAATTTAAAAAAAAAAATGGTTATTTCTACAATCAGGATAATAAAGTTATGATTTACAGTGTTTATGGCCATTTTCATTGATAAATGGTCTTTAGAAGGCTTTTAGCATCATGGTTGAATAAGCATGGCAGTTATTATATAATTGCATATAATTTTTGCTTTACGAGACAACAGTTGCACTCCTTTCAAAATATGTAATTTTTAACAGCTAGTATTTTATTCGCATAGCTGCAATAAATAGTGTACTTTTTTGGTCATTCAGTTTAAACCTGTAGCAAATTATCGTGAATACCAAATTTTCCTGAGTATGTTACAGTTTACTAATATTTCTCTGTGAAACACAAAATAAATTTGGCTAAGTGTTCTTCTTCAAGAACTGTTTGGGGACCAACCACTCTTTTACTGAATAAAATAAGACCATACAAATCAACTTCTTCAGCAAACATTTCTCAGCTTAATTTTGTCGTTGCCTGGTCAACAAGTTGTACAGGCTAGGTTATAAAAAAATGTGTGGCGCGAAAACGTCTTACTTAATATCAGCATTGATAGCAGTATATAATTATTCTTTATTTTCACAGATTTCATCCTCTACTCAAACATAATTTTTTGTTAGTCCCATCACATTTTTAATTATATTTATTATGCCTACGACAGAAACCGCTAATGATGACAACGATCATTCTTTAGGTCATTGTTGTCAGCTTTGTTTTAAAATTTGGTTAAGATTTTTATAAGTTTCTTTATTTTTTATAGATATATCTATCAAACTGTTATAGTGTCTGTATTGTACATTAAAGGCATTTACTAAATACTTCTTTTAATAACGTCCTCTCAGGTGTGGACTATGAATTTTAGTTTTTCTTCTCTTTCTTATTTGTCAAATAATGATTGATTTTTTGGAAAACTTTATTTACAGTATTTTAAATGAAACTTTAAGATAATGTGTTCGCCTTAATTATATTTCCGTGGGATTCAGCCTCTAAAAAGAATATGAATTAAAAAATTTTCATTGAATTTTATTTTGTTTTGTATGCTAAATGTGCACGAGTAGATCTGTTGTGCTGTAATGTAACTTACAACTCACGTATGTTACTACTGCTTCGTCTCTCTTGCTGGAAATTTTGGTGTTTGTATTCACTATTCTAAATCATAATTAAATTCCATCAGACTTTCAAAGTAAAATTCTACGTCGGTACTCCACTAATTAAACTACAATGAAACTAGTGATTTTGGATGTAGCATTTGGTCCTAGATTTTTTCTTAAAGTTATCAAATTATAGTCAATCTGCATTAAATATTCAGATTAGTTTTAATGGATCTTATAGGTACTTTCTTTTTAAAGCTACGATTCTCCCCTAGTTATTTTGTGAGGGTAACGTATCCTTAAGATTTTAATCCCTTGACTACGTCTTGAGTTTTTATGTTTTTTAGCTATAAAGTTTGTCTTCATACCTCAAAATCCGAAAGCTGACGTGGTATTAAAATTTGTCCTCTATTCCATGTATTTCCACGGTCCCCAAAAACCTTCCATATTTCTCTTCGTGTCTGCGAATTTACGGGTTGAATCCATATTTTCAACGTTGCGTCAGCGTTTGTTCTACCTCCCATGTGATGACGAAATGAAAGACACTTATGATTTTCATAATTAATAATTCCACTGCTTAGTTTTGCAGTTTGACCAGAATGTCCACCAACTGCATGAGTATACATGTATAAACCTAAAGAGATATGTTGGAACAAATACATTATCAGTACACGATAGTGTTATTTCATTTTGTTTTCTTTTTCTCTGGCGATAGAGATATGATGACGAAATCTACAATTCCAAATAATTAGATAAGACATACATGTAGTACCTGAGTGAATTTATTACTGCAATTAAATTAATATTTTTAACATCTCCGCGGACAGCAAAGCATCTTAATTTCCAAAGTAGAGATCTGGACTACTTTACTGTAACTAAAACAGTTCCGGTGTCTGCTGCGATGGAATGTACAAGAAGGCATGGCCTAATATTTTTTTTTTAATTCAGATATCTGTGTTTCATTGATTGTATATTTTCTCAAGGTAAAAATGAGGGTTTCTGAAAAAAAACAAGAGACTCTTACAACAGATTTGTCTTGGAAAAGTGGGAACAATATAATTTTACCATTAACTTGTACTTTTTTAAATCGCCGCAATATTGTCTTAAATAGAGTTTCTAAATTGATTAGAAATTCATATCGCTTTAAGTTGGTTTAATAATAAGACTGACCCACTCTGTGTGAATTTCTGTTGAAGTTTAATTTATAAATACAGTATTACTCAAAACTGTGTGTCCATATTATAGTGTCTTTTTTCTTTTTTTTTCTCCTTTCTTTTAAGAGACGATCCTTCTAATTTGTCTGCGGTAATATGCTGGCTTCTATTTCAGCGGCGACAGTCATGATAATATAAGAAATTTTGTAAGTTTAACTGTTCAACTTTTATGATACATTGCATTAAAGTTCTTGATCGGTTGTTTGATGAACCTTTTCCCTGATCAAGTGTTTGATCAGCCTTGGTCTGCGCTGCTGAAATTTGGTGTAGAGTAATGGACTCATTAATACTTCCAAAGCGTTGGTTGAGTAACGATCGCACGAAATTCGCACGGCCATCTTTGCCACGGTCGCGAGATATCAGTTTTGTAAAAGTATAAGTTAAAGCGATTGTGTTTTAATTTAAACAGAAATAGTGGCTACAAGTATTACATTGCTGATAAAAGATCTATGTTACGGCGTCATAAGAAATTGCATAAAACGAAGGCGAACCACTGTATTGTTTGCTTTTAATATTCAAGTTGCAAGTATGTCCTTGCATATCAATTTTTAAGTGATTCTTATGAGGAGTTTTTCGGGATCATTTTTAGTTCACCTGGTCCGAAGGACATAGTGAATTGTCGTCGTAACCATTTAACATTTCAATCTTCTTTTCTGAAACCACATTGCCAATTGGAACCAAAAATGGTAGGAATGTTCCTGGAATAGTTCTCTATAAAACTGATAACTTTGATACAGATTGAAAATTCAAGATCGCCGCCAGGTCTGATTATGTTATCTGATTGACTAAAATTTCAAAGATCTTGTCAGAAACTACATGGCCGATAGAACTATAACGGCATAAGAATGTTCCTTTGATTGTCCTCTACCAAATTTGTAATTTCATGCCGATCGGAAATCCAATACTGCCGCCATCGGAGAACATAATTTAACATAAGATCCTGTGTGAAAGTATTCCGAGATCCTCTACCAAGTTTGTAATTTTCATGCCGAACGGAAGTCCAAAACGGCTGCCATTGCACAGCAAGACTTAGTTTAACGTAGGAATCTATTGGAAAACATTCAAAGATCTTCTTAGATACTACGAAGACAATTAAACCAAAACTGTTCATGAATGAGCATTGGGTGGTCCTCTACCAGCTTCGTAATTTTCATGCTGATCAGAAGTCCAAGATGGCCACCACCGCAGGACATAGTTTAATGTAGGACCCTACCGGGAAAACATTTAAAGTTCTTTTCCTTAGAAATCGCCAAGACTATTAAACCAAAAATGTTTATGAATGATAATGTCCCAAGTCTGTGTTTTTTATTGTTAAATTGGAAGTCCAAGATGGACACCACTGTGGACATAGGTTAACAAAGGAACACTTGTTAAAAAAATCAGTTGTGGGTAATGGGTCAGCTTATAACCAGGTAAGCGATACAAGATCATATGAGCTCTTTCACGTGGAATAGAGACCTATTACAGACAGTCTTCCAAGTTGAACATTTACACACAATACTCAAAAGAAAATTCACACATAGACTCCTCGAAATTGGAAAAAAGAGTTGTGCGGATTTTTAAGATTTTTATTTCATCTGTTTGAAATATTTCGTGGAAATAAATGAACATCAGTTTAAAAAATTCTCTTAAATAATGTACTTCCTCAAAAACTGAATAGTAAAAGGCAATTGGCGGAACGTTTCAGTTTTCTTTTGAAGTAAATTTGTTTGCTTCATTAATAGAAATATTCATAGATACCTTGTATACTACAGTTCAATTAAGCAACATCAGCTCTATTTAAACAAATTTTTGACGTGGTACAAATGTATTTTGTCTAAATACTACACTTATTATGTAATTGGTTTTTATGGATAGGTGGTAAATAATAATTAATAATATTAAGAATCAAAGCAATAATTTGAAGTGACTGACTTTTTTCCTGTCATGTATTACTTGATTAAGTATTTCAAGAGAAAACAGCGAGAGTTTACAATTAAGGCGATCAAAACAAGCAAGATACAAAACCTTCTAAATCTTTGCTGCACTCGAAAATCTGTTTTATTAAATAGTTAACACGTTGTTCCAAAACAAAATTTATATAATTCTTAGATTTTTTTAATTCTCGTTTTAAACCTAACCACCGCCAATGAAAATGTAATATTGAGTTGTTAAAGAATTTTTCAATATTTCAATTTCATCTTTATGTTTTGCCTATATAATACATTATCACATGAATCCAAGTTGAATGTTTTGCCTGTATTGTACAATATCACATGAATTTTAACACACCATATTCGAATTTCAAAATTTATGTCTTATCAGTGGCGCTGGAAGTCAAATGTTTGAAAAGTCAAAGGATCTCAAATGTTGAAGGACAAGAAATCCAAAATGTCCAAATAGCCTAGCCAAAATCATCCGAGAATACTTTTGTAAACGGAAGACAAACTAATTTTATTGACTGAAAATTTCATAACAGAGTTACTGACTACTGGAATGGCGATAGCTGGGACTGACAGGCCAACAGCAGTGGCATCGACCAGTTGTAGAAATACTGTATCCTATGAAGCCGAAATAATTTAGTGCATCATATTCGCATTTCAACAATTAATGATTCCCCAGTGATGCTCTGTTAAATGATCGGAAATTGAGCCTGAAAGTATCAAAAGTTGAAATTCCAAATGTCCAAATAGCAAAGTCAAAACAACCTAAGAATACCTTTACAAGAGAGAGAGAAAATCTTAGTTTTAATACTTTTTAAGTCATTAACAACCGTGCGAAGCTCGCGAGACGTTGCTAACTCCAGCAACACAAAATAAATACAGCAAAAAATGCACCTCGTGCAACGATCGCTTCACCCTTGCGTTACTATCGCTTTGGAAGTGTAAATGAGCCATTAGATGAAAGCTACCTTTACTTGATCTGTCTTTCCTTTGGAATATGATGCTTTGGATTCTTTACTGTTGTCTTTTGCAGATGTATCTTTGATTGAACACAACTGTTTACCATTTACTTGTCATAAGCATTTTCTGTTGGTACACTAGAACTGTTTTCCATAAATACACGAGAATTTATGACATAGGTCATGTGAAGTATGTGTTAAAATGTAAGTTTTCTTCAAAGAAGCAGAAAATTGTTCGCAAGAAAACTGATTGCATAATTTACGTGCGAAAACAGAAACTTTTGGTGGGTTTGCCGTAACTAGTGTGGTAAATTTGAAACAAAGTAGCTGCCAAGTCTGCTGCGACAGTGAGCCAAAGGTTTAGACATGGGAAAATGTGTATTAGTCTTGCCTTGAGGTGTTCCTGATGTATAGTCTGTAAAGGGACTTCCGTTGTGAAGGCGCCAGTCGAATCTATCATGTACTCTTGTCCAGTCACATAGATCAGTTTCAAAGTTACATGTTCCTGTGAAAAAAACACCAATTCAACAATGAACATAAATAAATCAAACACATTGCACAAAACACTGAAATTTAAACAATTTCTTAAAACTATTTAATTTTAAACCTATTAAAACTGAACATATTAAAACAAGACGTAAGTATAAGATATTTTGAAATGCTTGTTACTTCCTTTATTGAAGTGTTTGTTCAAGAGTCCATTCTACGAAAGTGAGGTATTAAATTGTCAAAAATAAATCGAATGCATTAAGCCATCTAAATAATAAGTGATAATATCTGATAGAATCTGACAGTGCTACTTGCAGAATTTAACGTAAACCTGAAAATACCCAGAACGCAATTATAAAACCATTTAGCTATATTAACCAAAAAAGTAGCTGAATACATTGGTCTCTCTTGATTAAGTAAATTTCTTCATCTTTTTTGGACTAAAGGTGTCTCAAAATTAAAAATAGATTTTAAAATATGTGACAAAATAGTATATGTTGAT
>JAOXYI010252971.1:0-10742 GCA_028566495.1 Lithophaga antillarum
TTCAATA
Source organism: Lithophaga antillarum (assembly GCA_028566495.1). NCBI lineage: Eukaryota > Metazoa > Mollusca > Bivalvia > Mytilida > Mytilidae > Lithophaga > Lithophaga antillarum. The sequence goes on from JAOXYI010252971.1 coordinate 8, forward strand.
TTGATGTAACGTTCTTTTTATTATGTCTATATTTCAACGTCGGATAGACCTAAAAACGACTTGGAAAAAGGTTGTTCTTTCGTTGCTTTTAACATCGACAATATTGACATCATGACAACGGCAGGTGTATTAACGTTTGGTTGAAACGCCGCTGTTGTCAACGAATTTTCCACCTTGATCCGATGTCGTTTTGCCTACGTCAGTTCAATTCCCATTTCAGTGTTGTATTGACGTATTTTCGACCAAACGGTGCATGCTGAGTCGCTACTATATGTTCTTCTGGTGATTCTCCTGATTTTAAACTAGAGACTCATTACGGACGAATGGATGGACAACCACGTGATATTCCCTGCTTTTGTAAAGTTCTGGGATAAAAATTAGGAATACACCTATGACAGGCAAGAAATGAACGCCACAGTATAAATTCAAAATATCAGGAATAACTTTGACCTGTTGTTAATTTACATTCATTCGTTATCAGTGGGGTAAAATATGTGGAAATCATAGATTGTCTGGGTTCTAGAATGTAACAACTTAGGGTAAAAATGTAGAAAATTGAGATTAGCCGGGTTCTAGAATGAGTGAGTGTAGAATCCAGCCAATCTTTATTTTCCTTATTTTTACTCGAATTTTTTACATGCACTGTGCTCATACAGACATTACTGGTGATTTCATTGACAAATAATAATTAACTCAAGACTTTTTATTAACCTATCTTCAAATTTCTCAAACTAATAGTCTGGAGAGATCTAAAAAAAAAAAACTAGTTCATACTGTGATGAGAAAGTACATTGAAATTTCTCATTTCTGAAATGAGGTGTGCCATTTATCTGTTTTTGTTAATTTGAAATTTTGATTTTCTGTGTTTGAGATATCAATAATTACCAACAGTTCGCATTGTAGATATATAATGCCTTTATATTTTCTGTTTCTTCTGCTATAGAAGAAAATTGGAATTTAATGTTTCTCATTCGGTTCGTGTTGATATTGCATTCAGTTTACAGTTGGTTGCATCTTGATAAAGACGTATACCAACTTTGCCTTAGCCTATCAAATAAAAATGGCACAGTGGCATAGAGCGTACGCAGTTATACAAACGAGTGCTTCCGGCATGCACCAGATATCAAAATATACTAACAGACTTTAATAACGCAACACTTCCATTGATTTGCTATAGTATAAAAAGTTTGACAGGACAGAACTCTTTTATGATTTAATCCATAATATTTTTTCCCTCAGTTCTCTGCAACTGAAAGATGAACCATTTCCCACAGTTTCATAAATTTTATTTTTCGTTGATTTGAAATTTGCAAAAAGCCTTTGTTTTTGCCCCAAAATTGTAAAATGACAATTTACACAAAATCTGAAACCTGTACTCTACCACATTACCATAAATAAGCCAAAAATTGTAAACCTTAACCAAGTTTTGTCACGCCTTAAAGTTTTAGTGCACAAAATTTCTCATTTTTATGCCATCAAAAAGAAGAAAAAATTTTAACCTGTGATTATGAACAAAAAATGGTTTCAGGAGAATTTTTGAAAAAAAAATGTAGCATTATATGAAATATATAGCGAAAAAATGGAAGGTGACGAATACTTATGTCCACTGACTGTAATTTTTGTTCAGTTTCAAGTGGGAATTTTAAACAATTTGTCAAAATGGAAAAGGTGGGGCAGAGGCGAAACCCTGTAAACTACTCTCCAACTCTGAATCCACCGACTGATTTGCATGTGAACTGATCCTGATTCTACTGTCCAGTGGTAATTTTGTACTTTGGAGGTAGGGTTTTTCAGAGCAATTTGTCGATGTACTTGAGGATTGTTTAGTGTAGGCTCAAACTGGCTGGCGTACTGGATTGTTTGGGGTATGAAGGTGTTCAGTTTTGTTCAATATTTAGCCTACCTTCTGGATTATATTTTTGTTAATCTGGGGAACGTATCTGAAGAAACATCAACATGGTACATTTTCCTTTATTACCCACCAATGAAAGTGAAGATCGTTTCTTACATTTTCCGAAACTGCATTCTGGTGTTAATTGAAAGCAGCTCACCCTACTGTACAAAGTCAGACTGAAAACTGTATTGACAGCATTTTAGTTGTTGACTTTCAGATGCTTACGTCTTACAATACTGGAAGTAGGACTAAACGTAGTTGTGACGTAATATTATTTGATATTTAAGTTACGTTTTACTGTCAATATAATGTATAATTTTCAAATTCAAAATATGTTATTTATTACTTAAACAAAATGTCATCAATGAATCATTTCAATTGATCGCTGGTCTGAGATCTTGACTCAATATTCTCTATACCGTAAGCGGGGTACCAGACTGACGAGTTCTGTCTCCTGATTAGGATTATCCACTATTACCACAATACAATGCGTTGAATTTGTACATTTTCGCATGGTCAAGGGAAAATGAAGCATTAGTATTGCAATGCCAAAACCACTGTTTGACCATCTTTTTTTAATTGGTTAAATATATACTTAGGACATATACAGTTGCCAATCTAGATTTTCGGGTTTAAGGGCGCGAAATATCTTTCTGAAGCGTGTGAAATCGTGAACAAAAATGCACAAAAGTGAAAACAAACACTCTTAAAGCAATTTATAACTCCCCAGTCTCTCTCTCCACCTCAAGAATCTCCATAATGTATGTTTATGTTGCACAGCTATTACGCAATCAAATCTTCATTTTATCTTCCCTCTGATTTCAGATATTACAGAGTATTTTTTTTTGTATTGTGATTAATGATTTATATATTTAATTTTTTATTTTTATTTTTTTATAGATATACTATTCTTACATCTCTACTTTCAGATTTAGAAGGTAGTCTCTGCTCATTTGGAACGTGGATTGTAAAGAATGACGGCAGTATTACTGTTTCAATGCAAGTAGATACATTAACAGACGAAATTGTGTTTGATTTATCTGCAACTGGCGTTGCTAGAAGTGATTATATCGCAATTGGCATATCTGCTGATACATTCATGGTACGTAAAACTTCAGGTTGATAAGCAGGGTCTGACACTAACTTTGTTCGAAGAGTAGTTGAAAGAAATAGCAATGCATGAAATTCTCTGGAGGGAAATAAATTGGTTTTTGTTGTTGGACTTGTATAATCTAATTGAAAAAGGTAAAATCTGCATGCAAATTACTGTAGTCCTTCCTGAAAACAACTGGGTTCAGTACTACCGGAATATTGTTAATGTCCATCCCTACGGGTTCAATATTTTCTAAAGTTATCTTGATTTTTTGTAAGAAAATGTGACAAACATTAAAAATATCTTACTCGGCTAACAATTACTGACGGGTCATTTCTAAATATAAAAAATTGGATTTGTTTGTAATTAAAAGCATTTAGTAGATAAATAAGAAATTATTTAACATCTATTTATTGTCAGTACCAAGTCAGGATATCTCATCTCTCTGTTGTTTCGTGTTTTGTCTGTTCTTTTGTTATTGTTGAGGGAAGTGATGGTGCAATTTGTTGCGATGTACATACACATCATTAGTGGCCTTTCTTAATAATTCTTTCATGCAAATGTATTTTTAATAACTTTTATACATGTACGGAACATATCTCAAGTAAGGGAATTCGTTAGCATTTTATATCCTGCATTTTAGTCATTACACCAATAATTCGACAATTTAATACTTATCTTAGTTTTAAATTCTTTACTTTATACCTCTTATCTGTATGTAATTTCTACTCCACAGTTAGTTACGTTACTTTTATTCCGGAACATTTACCTGTGTATGCGTGTGTTGCATAGTTTTTCCTGATCACTTGTCTTTACAAATTTATGATTAAATTATTATATAAACAATTTATTCGGAATGATTTACTCGTACGTATACATACTTCTTGTTTCGGATCACTTTCCGGTATTTTTAAGTACTTTGCCAAAGACCAGGTACTCTGGTTTTCGCAATTAAAGAAAATGATCACCATAATATGTAGCTGGAAAATTGCTGAAAATAATGTGAAACCCAATTCAAATAATTGTAGTTGCTATAATTTATAAAGGAATATGTGTGTTATATCTCTATAGTTATCATCTTTTTCGTGTGAAAAGTCCACCCATTTAATTGCTCGTTTAAGCGATAAGAGACGTGTGACTGTTTTTATGTATTCGTATTTCTGGATAACCGGGCATTATGTCCCAATATTCGATAGTATATTTTCGGGATTTAGACCACTTTCAAATCTCAAACTCGGCAAGCCTCTCGTTGTGCTGAAAATGATTTTTTTTCCGTCTCGGCATAAAAGATACGATAAATCTTTTATATTTGTGTTGCGAAATGTATACGGAAACAAAGGATTAACGTTTAATACTTTAAAGAGTTACTCTAAAGTGTGGAATAGGAGTCATATTGTACTTACTTAAGTTGTAAGTTGTGCTTATTACTGAAGACCTTACAGTAATTTCAAGATGAAGAACGTTGTTTACAACTTACGTACTCGATGACAAGTTTTTTTTTCTGGGATGACTCATTCATCTTTATTAAACCATCTTCCCAAGTCAAGGGTTTCTGAGTCCTCGTCGCTCCCTACAAATTCTGGACAGATTATATAAACAAATTGATGGTTTTTCAGACGCGTTCCTATCTGTTTTGTGTGTTACCTTTCGACAATGATGGTCGATGAAAATGCCCGATACAAAAACTCTTACGAGAGCTTTTCAGTACGTTGTACAATTACGAGCTGTTTATAAATTGTGTATCCGATTTAACGTGAGAGTTTACACAGCTAATTAAACATAACGTTTTAGCAAAGGTTTGTTAGGAGAACATGTGATTCCAGATCACTTGAAGTGGGAATATCGATTGAAAGATGGAGACGGTTTAACTGACTGAATTTTGATTGGTTGATGAAAACTGGAATTTACAAGTTTATTCTGTCAAGGGTGTGTGGGAAGCGAGGCAGACATAGAAACCCTTGAGTTGGGAAGATGATTCAAAAATGAATTCATAAAGGTTGCGTAGACGTACTTTTTCCTTTTTTTAATTAAAAGCCCATTTAAGAACTAGACAAAAAGTTTGTTATTCTCTGTGGATGTATGGCGACTTTGATTATTAAAAAGGCAAAACAGAAATATTCCATTAAAGTTTGTAATTCTGTCAGGTTATAAATTCGTTGCTTATCTCTAATACATGTTCTCCATTTAAAGAAGCATGTGCTAGGAAATGTTACTTTGATAGCGCACATAATTAAAACTGCAAATGATGGAAATCACATACAGTCTAGTAATTAAAATGTCTGTAAGATTAAAATCTACTGAATAGTACAGTATATAATAGGTTATATCTCACAAACTGGTGTGTTTTTTTCGCATACATAGGGTTAGGATTTTTTTCCCTTTTAGATAAAGAAAAATAGAAGTAGTCATGCCTTATTATGTAGATAGCGATGAAATGCTATGATTTCACAGTGATATGAATACGATTTTTCACACGTAAAATAACAGCGTTATTTTCGCTTCCTTGACGTCACAACCATCGCCGTACACAATACAAAACATTTGCACGTAGGAAAATGAGAAAACGAATTCCACCAGTGATGATTATCGCAGAAAAAAATTCCTTAGTTTACAAGAGTAAGTGCCTCTCATTGGATTTTTTTTGTGTGTATTCTAATCATTTCTCTGTTCCTGTATATTTGCAATGTTTTGGTTTTTTTTATATGCGTGTAAATAGTGATTGCTTCGCATTCTCTTTTATCAGAATCATTGTTCCATATGGAACAGTAAGATATAATTTCCTATTTATGTAATAATGATACCGTTTTCTTCCTTTGTAGCCAAATACTGATATTTACATGGCTGAATACCAGGAATCAAATTCAGTAATGAGAATTCTGGATAGGTAATTTGTAACAAATGTATTATTATATATTATAAACTAATAAGAATAGTCGGATTCAGTGGATCAATAGCATTTAAAGCACTCTCGTTTCGGAACCGTTTGCCATTCTGTCAAGACAAAATATGTCACAATGTAATCTGTCTAAGGGTCAAATATGTTTTGGATGCGATTTAATTAATCCTTTCTTCAAATATACTTTGATTTACTGATTCTGGATAAACTTAATATACTCCTTGGATACAATAGAAGAATGCTCATATTTGCGGGATTTGAAAATTCCCTACAGAAAAGTTTTCGCCCGAAATAATTATCACATTTTTGACTTAAGATATTAGCACATCGCCCTGGTATGTTTGAAATATGACAAGGTTAAAATAGCACTCGGCCAATCTATATACACCTTTTCTCCTGTCTAGTTATATTAGTGCATATTTCAATATATATATATAAACAGGTAGCCGGTACGCTATGTTTTAGTGTGTAACCTCGGTAATTTTACATTTTAGTTATTGTGACGTCACGGAACAAATTGGATACATTCGGTGTGCACCGCATTACTCTCATACAATACAAAAATGTATTTTCCTTGGTAATTACAGATTCTGGTTATTGATATCAGGATTTTTATGGGACATTCATCGGTGTGCTTCAAAACCCTTTATTCATCTAAATGTAAGAAAACAGAAAATAAACAAAAAGTAATTCGCACACTGTAACAAAACGCTATTGGTATAAAATAACCTTAGAGCGATGATTTTACTTTTTCAATTAGGAACAAATGCTTCCCTTTTGTATAAATTCGACGTATAGCAGTTGATATTTTAATAACGCGCCTGTTGTAATTATTTCAGTTTCGATCATTAAGTGTTGATCATAAAAGATACTGTAGTGTGAAATGGTTACAGAAATCGTCCCATCAAAAGTTTACCTGCCTTTCTCATGATGAATTGATACATTTGTATCCAGCTTAATTTTATGTTTGATGCACTTTTGAAAACGCTTCAGAATTACGCGACTTCACGACGGGTGCTACATTTAGAGCAGCAAGAGCTTATCTTATGGATGGTCCTGTCTCATTCTCGCTTTTGCGAGGAGTCGTGTTTTTGTGAAGTGAATGACTTATTTTTTAGCTCACCTGACCTGACGGGTCATGTGAGCTATTGCCATCACTTGGCGTCAGTCGTCGTCGTCGTCCGTCGTCTTCGTTAGCTTTTGCATTTCAATCTTCTCCTCTGAAAACAATGGGCCCTTTGAGAATTTGTATCCAGCAGTCCCGCCGTCCATCCTAAATGGCCGACATGGCCTCTGATTGGTCGAAATTGGGTAAAGTTTTTAAAAATCTTCTTCTTCAGAACCACTGAGCAAAAGGGAACCAAACTTGGTAAATATAGTCCTTTTTGGTTCTCATTCAAAATTATATCGGGCAAATCGATTGGTCATCCGAGATGGCCACCATGACCATCCATTTATGCAAATTTATGCAAATTAGCCGTAATTTAGCAGTAAATTCATTCAAAAATCTTCTTCAGAACCACAGAGCCAAATGGAACTAAACTTTGTACAAATAGTCCTTGGATGTTCCTCTTTCAAAATTATATCCGACAAGCCGGTCCGTCATCTAAGATGGCCGCCACCGCGGGACATAGTTTAACATAGGACCCTATGGGAAAATATATAAAAATCTTCTCCTTTAAAACTATAAAGCCAATTTAAACAACATGTGATAGGGATGGTTCTTGGGTGGTTCATATTCTAAATTGTGTCCACTGACCCTGGCCTCCATCCAAGATGGCCCCTACCGCGGGACATATTTTAACATAGCAGGCATGATGTGATCCCCATTGTAAACTGTATCCGTTGACTCCAACCTCTGTCCAAGATGGCAGCCGCTGTGGGATATAGTTTAACATAGCACCTTATGGAAAAATATATAAAAATCTTCTCCTCTGAAGCTGTCCACTCTCTAAATTGTGACTATTGACCTCCAACACAAAATGGTGGGTGTTATATAGTTTAACATAGTATCTTATGGGAAAAATATATAAGTAGAGGCTCACCTGAGCATGTATCGCTCACCTGGTAATAAACTGACAGAAATTTAAAAATATGACAAAACAATATTTGCTATGAAGACTCATGTGTGGCAATCATCTTGAATCTTGGACGAAGAGGTAAATTTTGTAAAGGACCATTCAATGATCAGTTGTGAAAAAATTCTAGTTTGTCTCACTTGCCTCTGAGAAGATCTTTAAAGTATTTCCCACAAGGTACAATGTTAAACTTTTTTCCGCAGTCGCGGCCATCTTGGATGTCTGATCGGAAAAATAAATATAAATTCTGAAGAGGTCCATATAGGAACATTTCTGCAAAGGAACACTTTCCTTGACTCAGTTGCTCTTTATTTCCCATAGGGTCTAATGTTAAACTATGTGGTGACAGCCATCTTGGATTTCGGATCGGCAAAAAACAAAAACAAAATTAAAACTTTGTTCAAGACCATCCACGGAAATTTCTGCAAAGAATCATTTTCAATGACTCTACGGTTTCTGAGAAGAAGATCTTTATTTCCCATAGGGTCCAATGTAAAACTATTTCCTGTGGTGGCGTCCATATTGGATTTCGGATCGGGGAAAAAAACCATAAGCTTTGCAGAGGACCATCCAAGGAACATTTCTGCAAAGGATCATTTTCATGGACTCTATTGACTCTGTTGTTTCTGAGAAGAAGATCTTTATGTATATTTCCTATAGGGACCACTGTTGAATTATGTCCTGCGGTGGCGGCCATCATGAATTTCGGATCAGCAAAAAAAAAACATTGTACATGATCATCCAAGGAACATTTCTGCAGAGGAATATTTTCAATGACTTTATGGTTTCTGAGAAGAGGATCCTTATACGCATTTTCATAGGGTTCAATGTTAAACTATGTCCTGCTGTGGCAGCCATCTTGGATTTCGGATCGGCAAAAAAACATAAACTTTGTAGAGGACCATCTAAGGAACACTTCCGCAAAGGATCATTTTCATCGACATAGTGGTTTCTGAGAAGATCTTTGAAGGTATTTCCCATGAGGTCTAATGCTAAACTTTGTCTCGCAGTGGCTGCCATCTTGGATATCTGCACCAAACACATAATTTTGGTAGAGGACCACCCAAGGATCATTCAGACCATAAAACAATTCCATCAGCTATGTAGTTTCCGACATGAAAATCTTTGAAATTTCAGCCAATCAAAACCCATTACTGGCCCTGGCTGCCAAGTTCAATTTCTGATCGGAACGAAAAACATAGTTTATAGAGGACCTCCTCATGCACATTCTTGCCAAGTTTGGTTCCATTTGGCTTAGTGGCTTCTAAGGAGATGATTGAAATGAGAAAAGCTAACAACGGATGAATAGACGATGGACAACAGACAACAAGTGATGGCAATAGCTCACATGACCCTTTAGGTAAGGTGAGCTAAAAACAGGACTTATCATCATTTAATTACCTCCAGACAAAGAACAGGGTTTAAATACTTTGCCCTGAGCTCAGGTTTCAAGATCTGTACACTGGTCTCTCAGTATGTCCATGATAATAGATGTCATTACACTTGGCTGATTCACCTTTATTCATTGTTCTGTTATTCATTTGAAAGAGATTATAACATACCTTTCTTGTCTGCATTTTCTCAGTTCTCCTTCTGAAGGCAACATATAGATTGTTTGTTGTTGATCCATCTCTCTTCTCTGTTTTCACTTGTAGGATCAAGGTATGAGCCTACAAATACAACCATACAGACGTTGAAAACATACATGTATGTGTTCTTGTACTTCACTCTGGAATTTCAATATGTATGACAGCAACATTTTTTAAAAAAATTTCTTCCACAGTTAACCGTTCTGAATCTTACAAATAGTAAGTCTTGCAATATCCAGTAATTCTAGTTTCAGTGGACAAGAAAAACAATACACATTTAGTTTAATATTAAACTAACAACTTCATAATTGTATCATCTTATTTTAAAAAGTTCCAGCAAAAGATGAATACCCCACCGTTCCTGTAATGATTAATTGATTGAATGGGGGTTTTATGCCACCTTCACCAATTTTTCATCTACATTGTGCTGTCCAGTTTTTGTTGGGGGAGGAAGCTGGTTAACCGGTGAGAACCCCTGACCTTCGACAGGAAGCTGGGAATCCTTGTCAATTAAGCCTGGAGTCAAGCACACCTTGCCAGGAGCAAGGCTCAAACTCACAACCCCAGTGTTGACATGCTGGTGATTGATAGTAGATATGGCTAACTACCTAGCATACTTGACCCATCTCCTGTAATGATGAGTCAATCTTAAAATGAGAGATTAGAGATCAACCACTCTAATCAGCACACTTTAATGAAATGAAAATATAATTATAGCTGATAAAATATCCTTTAAAACCTTTCTGTTTTAGCAAATCATACAAAAACTTTGCAGACTAGAACAATATAGCAACAGTAACAGAATTCCAGCATTGTTACTCTTTTCTGTCCTAAATTTTACACAAAATATAAGAAATCAAACCTGTGTCTTTTACCTTCCACCTAAGACGACAGACAGCTAATTAGGAGTATACGAGCAAGAATAAGGTTTATCAGTTGTGAACGCTTGTTTAGCCAATATTCATACACAGCAATAATGAGATCATCATCTTCTTTAGGCAAAAGTTTGGCTTCCTGCAGTGTTACAACCTGAAATAATAAAGAAATGTGAAGCAATATCTTTCTAATATTCAGCCGGTATTCTAAATTTTGAAGACTTGTCCCAATCCTTTCATCACTCAAACTGGGCAATAAAGCAAAAATGCAAGTGCTATGTTGTGTTAAAGAGTTGATGTACTTAGTACA
>JAOXYI010253081.1:0-10736 GCA_028566495.1 Lithophaga antillarum
ACAATATGTTCATAACTTTTTATAACAAATCCCAATATTCTAAGGTATCCGCCAAATACAATGATACATCATTACCCGTCTTAAATCAAGAAATGATACGATCAGGTGCAAACGGAGGATACGATCATTGACAGTCCTCCGTGAATCAAATGAAGCAATATTTGACGGTTCTACACACGGGTGCAGGGCGAGGTCTTTTCCTAAAATTTAAAGAATTGCGAGATGAAGTTTTTCACTAAAGTATTGTGAAAATGGGATTTTGTCAATATTCAGACACATGCAAGTGGAACCATCTGCCAAACTTTTGATGGATAAAGTCACAACTTCGACTCGTCAAACTCCACGTAATTATATGTGGTAATAAATCTACAGGTTCTGGACAAAATGATAGATTGATTGAATTTTTCATATTTGTCTCTATATAAAATAACCTTTTTTTAAAAAATAATTGGAACTATTTAAAAAATAATTGCGAAGTTGGTTCTCTACCGGTTTTTATCAAAAATTCATCCCTAGATTTGGGATTTACTGCAGTTTCAATTTGTATTTTTAAATACAAACAAATAAAAACAAAGATATTTTTTATTATACTGTCACAATATTTCTTGAGCAAGTAAAATGATAATACCATAATTTTGCAAGGATTTCTCTTGCTGCTACAATTATACTGTAGGTTTTATCGGTAAATTATGCCAAACTGTAGAATATCTTTCATTCAATGCTGAACATTTTATAATAAATCGAAGTCATGTATAAAATGTCACAACAGTAATTTTTGCAAATGATGTTGTATACGAAGTAATGAAAAACACCTTGAAGCATTCTATTTCGTCGGCATATTGTAGGTCAAAAACTTTACATTAGCTCGAGCTGTGGGTAATTTAACTATAAAATGCAATTATATTTTGCTTGTGAGAAATATAGGTAAGTTCATATTCGATTAATAATGGCAATGAATAAGTTCGAAGTACACTACTTTGATCGTATCATAATGTTATTATAGTGAATATTTCGTCTAAACTAAAGAACCATCGTTCGGGCCAGGGAAAATGTATTCCATTTTGAGCAAGAATTACAAAACTTTTGACAAATTCGAAAATAGTATAAAAATTGTCTTCCCAGAAACCACATTGTAATCAAGTAATAATTGCACAATGGTTAAGACATAGCGATTCACTTACTTCCAATAAATTAATATTAAGTGAGCTGGGTTCGTATTCATAAATCTACTCAAATTAAGATTTTGTCCGAACGGAAGGATTTTTCGTTCGATCCTACGATAAATTAGTATTCCGAATGGATTTCGTAACTTAAATAGTTTCATGAATACGAGCCCAGAGTATTAATTTCTGTGAGAGAGTTTGAAGGAAAAACCAGAACATATGGAGGCAAACGATAATATATGTTGTAGAATGGTTTATATATATATATAGATTTGGTCGTAAAAGTCAGTGTTAAGTTATGATTACTCATATCTTTAAGATTTGTAACTTTTGTAACTCTTTGATAAGAAATATGATATCATGAACCCAAAGTATAAAAATGAACTAATCAAGTATAGGAGTTTCTCTCTTTTGCCCATGAATGTATAAATGGTGACTTGGTGATAGTTTTATATTAATGCAAGTATTGATACGCACGTTGTGTCTTCATTTAATGATATGCTTTCTACGGAAGCCCATCAGTGTCAGGGTGTTGTTTTTATTTTTAAGTCGTTATAAAAACTAATGATTACGTAAAAATAAGATTAGAGAGTATATTAATAATAAAATAAGATATGAGATAATTGTCATTGGAACCATACTTCAGTGCGGCTCTCATGAGAAGGAAACATATATATATATATATATATATTATAAAACAAAAACATAGCTTATAACGAATTAAAAATAATACAACACCCTAACACTAATGAGCTTTCGTAGATTTCCTTTGACATTAAGGATATCTACCAATGTCCTCACCAAACAATAATGATCTATAGTCTTGTAGTGTCTCCTTTTCAGATCAAAATACGGAATGACTGAACATGAAGAGATGGAGGCCCTGGATCTTTCATTCAGGGAGATTACAACTCCAGTTAAAACTCCAGTGCCAAAAAAGACAAAAAATAACAGTACAAATACAAACCAGACATTCGAGTGCTCCGATTGCGAAAGAAAGTATAAATCTAAGGATGCACTTAGAAAACATATGAAAATGCATCTTGCAGCTTACAGTTGCAAAACATGCACAAGAGCATTTAATACAGAACAGCTATACAAGCAACACGTTGAAGAGAAACATAAAAAAGTTCACCTTTGCACCATATGTGGCAAGTCCTTCTGGAAGAGATCGGTATTATCAAAACATGCTGATTTGCATAGTTCTGAGGGAAAACCACATTGCTGTCCATACAATAATTGTAAGAAGAAATATGCTAGGAATGAACTCTTGATAGACCACATTAACTTCCATACTGGTTCAAAACCCTACAAGTGTAATGTTTGCAAACGATCTTATGCCTCTAGAGGAAGTTACAGTCATCATGTAAAGTGCTGTATGAAAAGTCCAGCATGTAAATTATGCAATAAAAAGTTCTCATCAGACTCCGTTTTGGCGGATCACATTAAATCTGAACACGAAGTATCTTGGTATGTGTGTAGCTGCGGCAGAAGATACCGGTGGAGAACTAACCTAGCAAGGCATCGCCGCAGCTGCAGTCATGTTTGAAAGGGTTCTCTGATTGACAATGATTCCGAAAAAGGTTAATTATTATTTCAAGTAAAAAAAACTGTTAAGAAGCAAATACAGACGTTTTATTTTGTAATTGACAAGTTTTTGTTAGCATTTACTTTACATGTTATACGGGTTGAGAATCCGTTCGGCACTTGTTTTTTTTTAATAAAGCATATTCTCGTTCAATTTTGATAATCACATTTGTTGACCACAAAACCACACTATACAAACGGTGTACTCGATAAAATGTGCCTTAATGCTAACTGTATTGGTGTTATCTGTAGAATGTGACTTCATTGGTGTAAAATCGTTACCAAAGGTTACGTGAACACGAAGGCACATTTCACAAAGTACACCAATACAGTAAACACGAAGGCACATTTTATCGTGTACACCGTTTGTATAATGTGAAAAACCAGATTATTATTTGCCATTCTGTTTATATTGGTCTCTTTTGAAGGTCTTTTTATAGTTTACCTCCTGAATATCAAAATGATAGGTTTTCATATGATTTATATGTAATTTTTTTAATGTTTAGTAACTCTTGATTATTTCTAGAATATATTTTATTGCATTATATTGTTTCCAGTCCTTTTCTGTGGTGTGCCAAAACTTTTGATTCATCGCAACGGTGATACTGTCTTACACCTATTTCCCCTCTGGACGGACAATTAGGGTCTGCCACTATTCCTCTTTTTCTCTTAGCTTTTGTTCTCCTCCTTTCTCTCTTGTCGAAAAAATGATCTCTACAAATGAATATTTTTTTCTTATAAACCATTATATCACAAGAATATTAATACTTTTAACTAAATCTGAGATAATATTTACATGTATTTAAATGTTGGCCTAGTAGTTTCTGGCAAGGAGAACTTTGAACAAATTTCCCAGAGAGTCCAATGTGAAACTATGTGCCGCTGTGGCGGCCATTTTGTTTTTCGGATGGGCAAATAAAACATAACATCAGAAGAGGTCCACCCAATAATCATCAATGCAAATATTCAGTTCAATTGGCCTAGTAGCTTCTGACAAGAAGAACTATGTACGAATTCCGATAGGGTCCAATGTTAAACCATGTCCAGCTGTGGCGGCCATCTTCTTTTTCCGATCGGCGAAAAAAACAAAACTTTTGTAGAGGCCATCCAATGATCATTCATGCAAATATTCAGTTCAATTGGCCTTATAGTTTCTGACGAGAAGAACTTTGTATGAATTTCCCATAGGGTCCAATGTTAAACTATGTCCAGCTGCGGCGGCCATCTTCTTTTTCCGATCGGTATAAAAAACATAACTTTTGTAGAGATTGACCTTATGATCATTCATTCAAAAATTCAGTTCAATTGGCCCAATAGCTTCCGACAAGAAGAACTGTATACGAATTTCCATAGGGTCCAATGTTAAATTATGTCCGGCTGTGGCGGCCACCTTGTTTTTCTGATCGGCAAAAAAAACATAACTTATGTAGAAGTCCATCCAATTGTCATTCATGCACAAAATTCAGTTCAACAAGAAGAGTTTTAAATGTTAAGCCAGTCAGATTGCATTATCTGCCCTTGGCTGCCATGTTGAATTTCCGATCGGCACGAAAGACATAACTTTTGTAGAGATTTATCCAATTAATATTCCTGCCAAGTTTGTTTACATTTGACCTTGTAGTTTCAGAGAAGAAGATGTAAATGTGGACGGACGACGGACGCCAAGTGATGGCAAAAGCTAACGTGGCCTTTTAGGCCAGGTGAGCTAAAAATATAACTAAATTAGTAGAAAGAATCTATTTATTTATTCACTTCGTTATTTAGTTATTAGAGGAGATGAATAATCAGTAAATGAATAAATATACATAATGTAGCTTAAATTTTACATATGATATTGATACTTTCTTTGTGTCTCCATAGAGATTTAAGAGCAAATACACATGTAAAATAAAACCCGTCCGACAAAATGGACCAGTTTTCTAATGTATATATTTATTTCATTTTACCTACCTTGGATTTATTTCAAAACCAGTAGTTTTGTCGGCAAAGACGACTTCATTTTCATTTGATTCAGTGTGAAATGGTGTGTCTGGGTATACACTTGCTCTGGTCGTTTTCATATAGAAGGATCTGAAAAATGTAGCTCCATGATAAAAATGTGAAGTATTTAATTCATCATGAATGCTATCTAGATTTAATGTTATAAGTCGCTCACTCTGGAATTACACCAACTGCAACAATTTTCTTCCAAAATGTGTTTTGCATAATCAAGGAAGGTGAGTTAAAAGATGTTGAAAGTACCATGTTCATTTCGACGATTTTGTATGAAAAAAAAAACACTAGGCTGGCCCCTCGAATAAAAATCAGAAGTGTTTTAAATGAATAATCCTTCATCGAATACTAACATGAAGAATAAGAATATACTATTGCTGCTTGAGATAATGAATCATTCAGAATTTCACTGTAGTCGGAGTAATTGGCGCACGTGTATAATATATTTGGCTTTCTTTCTCATAGGTCGCACAGCAAGTATAGTAGACGAATCGTTTTAAATAATACCTACCTGTCTGGATTCATTCTTGTGTTATCTAACATGCTTGCTGTTGCCATCATTTCAGGGAGGTCGTCTGGCTTTGGGGTGCCTAATCCAGATGGGTCTAAATCTCGAATTGTGCTAAAAAATTGTTCAACTTCTTGCGTACCTAATGATCGAACATTATAACTTCTCGTTGGAATGAAATTGTATATTTGCAACTTTCTGTCGATGTGAGCCAGCAAAGCTTCGTATGTAACTATTGGAATTCCTTTTATGTATTGTGTTTTAGGAGGAAATCTTCCGAAATTGACATCATTTAGAAGGTAGGTTTTTAATGCTAACCGTCGGAGACATCTTTCATGTGCACATAAACCAGGATCATCCTCTGCCTCGAACCAGCAACGAATTAACTTCACGAAATTTGCCTCTTTTACGAATCCTTCTTTATTCATGAATTGCTCTACGTCTTCCCCAAAAACTCTCTTTGCAAAAGCAACAGACTGCTTGTCAATACATTCTACAACAATGGCTATGTTCAATTTAGTACTGTCATCTTTTGCTGCTCTAACCCATGCCTCCTTATTCAATCCGCCAATTCCAGACGTGCATATTTTGGTTCTCAGACACGTAAGAATATGTGAGCAATCTGTAAAATGAAATCTTACGTTTGTGTCATCACTACCAGACGGTTGAGCAAACCATTTATATTCTTGTTTATTCCCATTTAGATATACACCATCCACTTCATTAACAGGCGATTCTTTTGTCCAATTTTTGTAAAATGACGTCCATTTATCTTCACAAATCAGTGTAGATAACAAGTCTTTTGAAAACGAGTTGACGACACAGGAGGCGAGTTGAATGAGTTTTTTTGGATTGAGAAGTTTCACCTTTCGAGGCATAGCAATTTTCTCAGCATTTAACAATTGCCAAAGAAGACCATATAATTTAGATTTGTTCCATGAAGCAACGGATTTTATTCCAGCTTGTCGGTATCCATTTGCTACATCAATGCAAATCAATAGCTCTTTCTTTGAAAGGTTCTTGCAAGCTTCTTTCTCGTTTTCCAAGGCTAATTCAATATCTATTACTGTTTTTGCGTTCCATTTGTTCACCTTTGAGGTATGTTGGTTGCTATTTCTTAAAGATTCTAGAATTAGGTAGAAAATATCGGTTTTATTGCCTGCAGACGAATTACTATCAGTCACTTTGGTTCCAACGTTGACATCAGTTTCACTCCTTTCCAATGCGACAAGTTCTGGTCCAACATGTTCAGTGTCGTGAAAATGTTGATCGGATGACAAATCATCAAGAATCATAGGTTCATGGCTTAGGCTTGATTCATTGTTTCCTCTAATAATTTGTTCTGTTGCTACAGAATTGCCGTCTTGATCCAGATTTACTGAGATGTGATTTTCAAAAGCGTCTGAACCATCATCCCAAATCAGCACGTTGCAAACATTGTATATAAGAGTACCAACGCCATCCTTGTTATTGTCAGACATTAATGAACTTTCTTTGTGCGTTATGTCTGTTTCCATTGTAATATCAATGTTGTTTGGTTCATCTTCAAAAAGTATTGATAAGTTTGTGTCCAAATCCTGATTGCGAGGATATTTCTCAGTATACGTGTATCTCTTATCAACTATTGGGACTGACAGTATACTATCGATTTCATTTATACTATCTTCATCGAAAATGTCGCTTACGTCATCAGGTACAAACCCAGCCAGTTCAACATTTTGATGATTTAATGTGTCTGCATCATCAAGTTGTTCGACACTACCTTCAATATTGATTTCCTGTGGCTTCTTGCCTAACGAAAAACTGTTTCTCTTGAAAATTTGCATCGGCGTGTCCGTCTTATGACCAAATACCACCAGTGATGTGCGTATGACTTCTCCTTCTTTACCAGCATTTTGCGACATCTTCTTGAATCTGATATCATCTATGGAATTGACCTTATATCTTCCCCGCACTTCTCGCAACTGTTCTTGCTTTTGCATCTTTCGAACAATTATCCATAATTCTTTTTGAAGCTGTAGGACTGTGAGAGCTTTGCTTCTACTGTCACGAACTCCAAACTTGTGCCACTGGCCATCACTGGATGTCGAAAGTACTTTAAGACCACGAGATTCACATGCGTCAATGACATCATTAACCATTCTTCCAAACGCTTCATTAGACAATGAAGGTCCTTTTAATGCATATGCTATTGGATGTGCATTATTGATTTCTGTATGATATATTCGGTCAAAATCGTTAGCCATAAAAACAAGCATTTCCGTTGCGACTGTGCGACAAAGTTCGTACGAGATATTTATCCATTTCATACAGTCATGCAGTACGGCTAATACAGATTCTACGGATACAAACCAGTGTTCAGATCGATCATTTGTTTCATTAGAATCTGTATTCAAATTATATGGATTGTCTGAGTTTCTCTGGTCATTGAACGGGAGATTTTTTGCCCTGCAAGATGGAAATTCAGCAACAAACTTGATATGTGTGTTTGAGAATTTCTCAATTTTAGATCGGAGCATTGGTACGTTTTTGGAGAACTTAGATGGCCTCTTGGAACTAGACTTGATGAAAACGTCTTCCAGTTCTCCAGAAATGGCTGCCCATAATTCCTCATCAAATTCGACTTCAAACAAAGTCATAGATTTTTCAGACCAGCAAGTAAACAAAAGCTTATCGCAGCCATATGCCTTCATTTCACAAAGCAGTTGTGGAATATAGTAATTTGGAATATTGTAATATACATCTGTGGAATAACTGTTTTGTGTTTTACACTTGTTTTCGTACATCATGGATAACTCACCGTCCAACGTTATAAAGCTACCGTCAGGACTAACAACGAAAAAAGATGGACAGTCATTCAAAGGCATTCGCAGGCAACCTTCCTCAAAATATTCTGTGAGTGGATAAAACGCAGGAAGTACCCTCCCTACAACCGTTGCAATAGCGTCAATTTCATGCAGTGACCCGTATTCCATGTTCCTTTTTTGCTCTTCTGTAAACACACGATTTTCTTGTTTTCCTAATATGACCCTGTCGAAATGGTTTTGCTGGTCTTTCAGTTTTCCTAGCCCTAATGCATTGTTACACGTACTTCCTGTGACCAAACCTTCACTTCTGATTGAAAACCATTTATCAGTTCTCTGTTTAGTATACCGAGGATTTTCTGTCTGGAAGTGTTGATTCAACTGGTGATAATTGTGTTGGATTGACATATCAATGTCTCCTGATTTTGAGTAAAGACTTCGGGTCCCATTTAAACCTGAACATATATAACCAAAGTCATTTACTAGACACAGTCCTTTTTCAATTGCTTGATCTGTATCGTATTTGCCAACCTTTAAGGAACTTACTACTGGTGCAAACCTTGATTTTTTCCAGTCCCCAGTTGCATCGCCAAGTTTTACGAACTTTTGAATGCCGAAATTCAATTTAAGAGACATGTCCCTCAGATCTTTGACTCTTTTACCGATTATAGTTACAATCTGTTTCAATTTCATTAAAAGATATGATTTTGCTGTTGCCGACACTTCGTCTGCACCCGTACCAGTGTGATCAAATTTCTCAATATCTCTCATTGTTTCATTTATTAACGCTTTTTCATCTTCAAAACGCTTTTGCTTTTCTTGTAGGGTTGGAGATGGTTCATTTCCCCAGCAATCAACATCACCCATTTGTTTTCCTTTACCTCTTGCAATTTTTTTCCCGTCTATTCCGATTTTTATGAGTTTTGATGGCAAATATGTTGCAATATGCTCAATTGTCTCTGTTATTATTCCTGGGTATATTGGAATAAGTTTGTTATGTGTAAGTGTCTTTATTGATGGCACTGCAAAGTTTATTTTCGCTTGCTGAGGATTGCAATGTCCTTTCTCGATTGATCCATCTATAATTTGACCAAGATTGCGAGGACCAGCCATAAATCGAATGAACTTTCCTTTAAATAATCGATAACCGACTTCCCAAAATTGTCTGGTATCTTCCTGGAGATAACGCATTTGACTAGTACTTGGTTTATCAAACCATTCTACGAGATCCAAGAAAAGCTTGTAACATATGTTTTCCAACGGAAATCGTCCATCTTTCAATAGTGTACACCATTTTACATATGATTGCAGTTGGTTGTGTTTCTTTAAAGTTTCTAAAATGGATGGTAACATTTCAATCAATAGTTCCATTTCGGCACAAATAGAGTTGTCTTCTTTATTTACATTTATGTCTAAGCCTTCAAATTGCGATGCCATATCTTGTTCTGATGTTTCATCTTCGGACGACGAGTCACTCACTATATTTCCAGGAATGCTTTTTACTTTCTGTGGAGTATTTGCTTTTTTCCGTTTCGACCGGTCAACATTCATGACACTCAAACGATTATCCGTTGTGACTGTTATTGTTTTGTTACATGGTCTACAATCAGGGTAAAATTTTGTTTGGTAACCAAATTTTCCTGTCTCATGGTTTAGCTCTCGTTGTCTATACTTTATATTTTCTTCTGAATGTCTCTCGCAGAGGTGGGAAATTAATTCTCCATAAACAGAGAAAGTGGAAACGCAGTAATAGCATCTGAAGTCATCGAATTCCATCACTGGCTGAAACAAAATTAAAAAGAATTACCCATGTAACAATGACCATATATTAATAAGCATATAAAGGAATAGTTCGTATTGTAGTGCACAAATTCATACCAGTGGCCTCAAGAGCCTGTAATTGCTCACCTGGTTAACAGATCTATAAATGCGACCGAGACGATTTTTAAGTTAAATGTTAAATTTCATCAGAAAAGAAGATTTTTTCAAAATGCGCTCCCTTTTCTTTTTTCATCCGGGCTGCAAGCTAAGCTTGGTTACAGGTTGCAGCTATCGGACATGTTTTGGAAGGGGATATCCAAGGACCATTCCAACAAAGTTTGGTTAAATTTTGCCGAGCGTTTTCAACGGACGGACGACAGACGACGATGGCAACGTGATGACAAAAGACCACATGACCTCGTATGTTGGGTGAGCGAAAAAAAAGGACTGTTTTCAATCTAATTAAAATTAGATCTCTCACTTGCTCCCTATTTTCATTTTGTTGTTTATTTGTCGCGCTCCCACGCAACAACAACAAAATGAAAATAGGGAGCAAGTGAGAGATCTAATTTTAAATAGATTGGTTTTCAATTTATCTGTTTCGTGTATTTTGTCTCAAAGAGTGTATCAGTATATGTTCGATGAAATTTTCGGCCAGTGTAAATGTAGAACTCGTCTGTATACCTTCACTTTACCTTGTGTGAGCTTCAGTATGCCTCAAAGGAGTGCGAGTTTCAGTCTCAGACAACATTTGGCTGTCGAAATATTTCAAATTGAATTATGGCGGTCGGTTTTGATCGTATCATTTCCAGAACGAAAACTGTACTTGATCGTATCTATCGACGGGCAATGATGTATCATTGCATTTGACGGATAGCTCAGAATATTGGGATTTCTTATCGGAAATAATGAACATATTTC
>JAOXYI010253190.1:0-10736 GCA_028566495.1 Lithophaga antillarum
ATAAAAAGGAGAACAAAACGTTTCAAAATTAAACCACCACCAAGAATGAAAGTACTTATGGCAGCTAAATTCTCTGCACGTTTTTTCGCTGTTTCACGATTTTTCAGAAAAACCTTTGCGATATCACCAAGGAAAGTTGGTTTATCTCCTCTACCTTTTTTATCGATCCTTGCAAGCAGTGGAAACAGTTACATGTATAGGCCTATAATATACATGCAAAACTCCAAAGAAGAAAAACACCTTCACAAAAAGAAAGAAATAGTGCAATTCTCGAATGCAATGAATTATAATTTTTTTCCCGATTGAGAACCATAGTCGGGTTCACATGAGATTTTACATTAATATTGAGAATTTTTCTAAAGCAGTCAATTCGCTTTGAAATTCCGGGACTCAGATTGAGTGATTGACTTTATTTGTCAGAACGTTAAAACCTCCTCAAAGCGTTGCCGGCAGTTATTGTAGTTGACGTTAAACGACGTCTTTGAAATGTTCCCCTCAGTTTCTTCATGTCGTCAAGGAGTGACGTGACAATGGATGTGCCAAACGATGCGTACTTCAAACGTGACGGAGCCACCTTAAAACCATTGCTTGTATTTTTAGAACCAGCAGTCTTTCTTCTAACAGATATCAAACTTCAAGTCAAAGTTTTATGAATATTTTACAAATTGTAAAATTCCAGTGCAATTTGTACCGGCCTGTACGAATAAAATTTCATCTTTTAATCATACCCCTACTTCAGAGTGTTTTTTTTTTTTTTTGCACAAAATACACAATAATTTTTGATAACTTGTAATTAACATTAAAATTTAAATCTGGTTGTCGTCAATGTAAACTATATTGATTATAGGACATCTTGTAATTTCAATCGACATTAAGAGCATAAACGTGGTAAAAACCATCCAATGTTCAATCGTGAACAGTTTCCATTTAATGGTCTCGGCTGTTTTCAAGAAGACGATCTTTTAATTTCCTACAGCATCCGATGTTAAACTTTGGTTTAAATTGCCTCAATGGTTTCAGAGGAGATGTTTAATGTACTTCCAATTCAGGGACCACGTACATTCCTGTCATGTTTGATTTAAACTGGTTTGACAGTTTCAGAGAAGAAGATTTTTATATATTTTTCCCATATGGTCCTATGTTAAACTGTTCCATGGTGGAAACCATCCTGAACTGAGGTCGGGGTCAACGAACAAAATTTATATTGTGGACCACCAAAGTACCATCCCTGTCATGTTTGGTTTAAATTGGCTCAGTGTTTTCAGAGATGATTGTTATACATATCTCCCAATAGGGTCCTATGTTAAGTTATATCCTAAAATGATGGTCATCTTGGATGGAGGTTGGGGTCATCAGACAGTTTTGGAAGTGCACCATCTAATGAACATTCCTGTCATGTTTGGTTTAAACTAGCTTGACAGTTTCAGATGAGAAGATTTTTGTATTTTTTTGCCATAGGGTCCTATGTTAAGCAATGTTCCACAGTGGCGGCCATCTTGGATGGAGGTCGGGGTCAACATACACAATTTAGAATGTTGACCACTCAAGAACCATGTCACATTTGGTTTAAATTAGCTTTACGGTTTCGGAAGAGAAGTTTTTTTTTATAAATTTTTCCATAGGGTCCTATGTTAAACTATTTCCCATGGTGGTGGCCATTATGGATTGAGATCGTTGTCAATGGATATAATTTCGAATGTGGACCACCAAAGGACAATCCATGTCATGTTTGGTTTAAACTGGCTCAGTGGTTTCAGAGAAGATTGTTACACGTATTTCCCCATAGGGTTCTATGTTAAATCATATCCTACGATGGCGGCTATCTTGGATGAAGGTCAGTGTCACAAGATACAGTTTTGAAAGGCCACCATCCAAGGACCTCTCCCGTCATGTCTTGCTTACACTGGCTTGAAAGTTTCAGACCAGAATATTTTTACATGTATATATTTTTCCCATAGGAACGTTAAACTATGTCCCACGGTGGCGGCTATCTTGGATTGAGGTCGGAGTCAGTGGACACAATTTAGAATGTGGGCCACCCAAGGACCATTCCTGTCCCATTTGGTTTAAATTGGCTTTATGGTTTCAGAGGAGAAGACTTAATATATTTTTCCTTAGGGTCTAATGTTAAACTATGTCTCCCATTGGCGGTCATCTTGGATGACGGACTGACTTGTCGGTTTTCAATCATGAAAGAGGACCATCCAAGGACTATGTATCTAGTTTGGTTCACTTCTGCTATGTGGCCGTCATCTTGGATGGAGAGCGGGTCATCGAATACAATTTTGAAAGGGACCATCCCTGCAAAGCTTGCTTCCAATTGGAAAGAAGATTGAAATGCGAAAAGCTAAAGACGACCAACGCCAAGTGATGGCAATAGCTCACATGTATCATGTGAGCTAAAAAGGGAAATTTGGAATTACTCTGAACAACATGATTCAGTTTTGATGATTCTATTCATTCTGCTCATCATACCTAAAATTAGATCAAAGGTGAAAAGCGAAAATTCTTTAACTTATTCACAAATCAAAGAAAAAAGTTGAGCACCTTTATAAGTAAAACTGAAACAAGGTGACGGAAAGTTGGCAAAAGACCAAGAATAGCGCAGAAAAGCTATACAATCTCTTTTTCACCGGGATCCTTTAATAAAGTTAAAGATACAACGAACTGGAATAACTATATCAGCACCCGCAATATTAGAGACAAATAACGATAGGAACGGACACAAAGACAACAAAGTAATTAATTTTATATTGATATTTTTTTAAATAATTTAATACCTCTTTCCTTTCTTCACTTACAATTTTAGGTGCGGTCTGAATTGTACTTTAAAACTCTTGCGATTCGATATTTCTTCGCAGAGTTCGGAAAAGAATTCCAGTGGTATATTGTTTTCATCATTTAAAAGGCCTAAACCTGACAACTACGCTTAACAAATGCTTGAACTTTTTTTAAAATCTAACTGTATTATCTCGAGCTATTTGCAGTTTTCTTTTCTTCCAATTCTGATGTTCTGGCATACCAAGAAGAACATGAGGACTATTAACGATACTGAATAAGTGTAGTTGACAAAGATTTTCGTGTTTTCGAAAGCAAGCAATTGGCAATTAATCTAGAATTTATTTTCTTTGTTACATGTACTGTTAGTTTAACGGATTACAATTTTGATCTAGATTAATAACTAAGTATTTTATGCTGAGATTTAATAATGTGAAAATTTTACATCGGTCTTAATTTTCGATTCGACCAAAACAGAATACAATCCGTTTTTCCTAAAGCTTGTTGTCTATTAATCATTGATTACATATTTCGAGTTTCCTTGAGATAACCTCGGCATCGTTATGAGAAGACAGGATGGCGCTGTCGTTTGCATGCAAGGGAAGCGTACAATCAGAGTGTATAATTCACGTAGCAGAAGAAAAAAGTCCTAATATACTTCTTTTAGGAACACCACACACTGTCCATTAGGAACATTGCCCCTGGATAATGATATTATGCTTATACCATCTGTGATAAATCTGTCTGGGATATTATCTACACTTGTACCTTTATAAGCGTATAGATATATTCTTCCTTTTTTATAGTTTATAGTAAATGTTGTTTAAAAACAGTAAAATCCACATCAAATAAATTTTGTTTTAATGAACTGAGAGTTAAATCTCTGTAACTGCAATTCTCAACAGTAGCGTTTAACGATGTTAAAATAGACTACCTGCAAATAAGGAAATGGATTTTTCCATTGCATAAACGATTCGATGGAGAAATGAAATAACATTATTCCACTTGCCCAATTATGATTTTACATCATGTTGATATCATCTATCTTGAATCCATCTTGCTCCTTCGGTTTTCTCTCGCCTTTCTTACTATGGCAAGTGCTTCAGATATTCTTTGCTATAAGTAACGATTAATAAGCTTAAATTATCAAAACAAAGACATAGTTATCAATCTCAGGTTTAAAGAGGAGTAGATCCATTCAGGAATTAATAGGTTTTCAATTTGATCTTGAAACCAAATGTATGGCTTCTCTACTTGTTTTAGCAAGTTTGTACCCCGACGTGATATGAGTTTTGCACATTCTAATATTTATCTATGCCTTATTTATTGAAAGCAATCCAGTTAACTTGAATGTCAGTAAGGATGATCAAGAAATAAACTTACCGGATGAAGGAACACTTTTTCTGCTTGTCTGAGAAATCGAATATCCAAATGATGCTCCAACAAGGCAGGCAACTATCAGCATCAACTTCATTCTGGCACAGTTTCCCTATCACTATTACAATGTATAAAATATGAAAACAATCTATTCTTTTACCTTTTAACACATATTCTAAAGTTTAAAAAAGAAACAGAATCACTACAATTTGAACCATGTTTCATTTACTACATCGAAAAGCGTCCCTCAAGAGGTACAGTACAAAAAATATTCGACTAAATTTATATTGAGAATATTTTTGTGTCAACAGCAAAATAATTTATTACTTTTTAGAAAGTTAAAAAATATATTTTGCAAAGCATTTGGAGTTTTGTTTAATATCATAATTCTATATTTAGTTCTGTCTCAAATTATGTTAATATCGATAAGATTATTCCATAATATCAATTGTTCACTGATTTGTAATGGTCGAAATAGTTTGGACACTTAAAGCTTCAAATTTCCTAAAACTAGAATACGTGAATATATAGGTATCATCCCATGACAAAATTAGGAATTAAAACATTAACAGATTGGTTTATTATTCCCCATTTTGAGAATTTGGTTATTGTTTGAAGTGAAGCTTTTTTTCATGTTTATTTAATACTTCTGTATATATATATATGAAAATTTTTGTTGTAGGTTTTTATTTTAAGAATTGTTTATTAATTATTTTACGACGTGTCGCGTTTTTCCTAGGTTAATGTAGCCCTTCGAACCGCAAAACCTCACTTTCAGGCCAAACTGAAAAGAAGATCTGATCTTGATCTGCCATTGTAAATTTCGTGATAGTGTAAAAAAAGATATAAATACTTTTCTACTCCCTGAACCGTTTTAGGGCTCATTACAACGGAGAACGAACGAAAATAAAAGGATATAATACGAATGACCAAATTATATCGTGTAAACGAATATAAATCAAATCTTATCGTGTATTTACGAGCGAAAGATAAAATGATTGTGCAAAAGCACAAAATGAAAAATTACACTGCACCAAGAACAGATAATTATCTAAAAGTATGTATAGTTATTATTTCTTTTTAATTATTAATGAGAACAAGATCAGTAGATTTATTTGTAGTTTCAGATTCGAGTACATTTTCATAGGATTTCAAAGTTAATCACAGCTATTCTGTATATTCACATAATTATGTCTACCCCCTGCCCCACGAAGGTTGGGAGGCATATTTTGTTTGTGCTGTCTGTCGGCGCCATTGTATGCCACAGCAACTTGTAGGCGCAACTCCTCCTACAGTTTATATCCGATCACTATGAAACTTTGGATGCTTGCTTAACAGCAAAAGGAGATTTACATATTGTTTACGCAGTTAGATCGAAATATTTTTCATGGAACTATTGCCATTTGTTACTTTGAAAATAGGCACAGTACAGTATCAGATTGTGATTGCAACTACTCCTACAGTTATATCAGAACACTATGAAACTTTACACTGTTTCTATTTTTTTTTCTCTGCAGTTAGATAAAAAATACTTGTTATGTAATTATTGCCCTTTCGTACTTTGAAAATAAGGCAATTTCAAGTATAAGCTTGTGCTTGCAACTCCTCCTACCGTTTATATCAGATCTCTATGAAACTACATGATGACCATATTTCGATTCGCATATCGTTTAGCAGTTTTAACAAAATATTTTTCATGGAGTTACTACCCTGTGTTACTTTGAAAATAAGTCACAATACAGCATTAGCTTGTGACAGCAACTCCTTCTATCGTTTATGTAAGATCATTATGAAACGTTGCTTTTTTTCACCCTATGGAACTTCGCATATTGTTTTGACAGTTAGAACTGAAAATATTTCTCTGTAATTATTGCCCTGTATTACTGTGAAAATATGGAGCAAAATAATATAAGCTTGTGATCACAACTCTTCCTACAGTTTAAATCCGATTACTATGACTCATTTGATTTTCACATGCAGGATCATTTTAATTTTTTCTTTCATATTTGTAATCATTTATACGATTTTGTATTTGTCATTTATTTGCAATTGAATAAAACACATTTTACATTTGAACGAAATAGAAATGAACGGAAAAACTTAAAATTATTGAAGATGTGTATTGAATAGTACGGATATGAATTTTAAAAAAAGCTGCAGTCTGCTGGTAAACACTTTTTACTGTTGGGAATACATGTAGTTACAGTTTAGATCCTTTTTGGTTTTAATGCTCCGAAAAGTTTTATATATTTGGCTTCCCAACATTTTTGGTCTTGAGCGTACCTGATGAAGGTTATTCCAGAAACACGTGTCGTGTGCACTGAAATTGGTATCATACGTTTATTTAAAAATGATGTTTGTTTGTTTTTCTTGGGTTTAACGCCACTTTCAGCAATTTTTCAGCTGTATTGGTGGAGTAAGTGATCTCATACGATACAAGTCGAGCACACCGTAGTTTTTGCATTCACGAAAAACCAGGCGAACTCGCACCTTAAAGTCTAGAGATCTAACAATTACATGGGTCACTCGGTCAACTCTGACTCGGAGACATACAGATTTAATCTTTCTATTGTTTAGAACAATGAAGCTTGTATCGCCCACATTTCGATTTCCATGAAACAATAGAAAAACAACGAATCTGTACGTGTCGGAGTTCCCAACAGTGGGTCACCGTATTCTCGTTCCCCAGAGCTGCTAACTCTGCAGACCGCTTCGTATATCAACCGAGCATCCAGTGGAGTTATCAAACTCCGGAAAGCAAAAATGGAGTACCGAGTCCGCCTTAATAAGTCAATACATAATCCTTTTAATTTAATATTTCCATGCAACATGCACTATCAGCTATTTGATATGTAATCTTTAGAAAAGTACTTGGTTAATTTCATGTTGACTTAGGAAATTCCTTTTAACTGTATACTCCGAAAAATTTACAGTTAGCATCTACCTGAAAAGTAAAAAAAATGGTAAGAGGAAAGAATGATTTCGATGTTAATTACATACTTTTCTACTATCTATATAAGCATGACACAGAGGATAAATTGACAAGAGCCGAATCATTGCTGACTGATATTATAGTAACCAATTTGTTATTATAGTCCCAGTGTATAAGGAATGACAGTTTATTTTCCTCTCTTGCTAATTTCCTTTCAGAAGACAATACAGTACCGCCACTCCGGATGTAAACTATGAGATCCGTCAAATGAGACGGTCTGATATACAAGGCCTATATGAACTTTTGGCTGACAACAAGTGGAACATGGAAAAGTCTTACTTAGAATGCGTCTTCAATACCGACCCCACGGGACTAGTGGTGGTGGTCAAGGATGACGGGGAGATAATAGGTAAGTGTAATACCGACGCCCAGTGGTCTGGTAGTTGTATTCAAGGATAATGGGGAGGTAATAGATAATTGTAATACCGACCCCACGGACTCGTAGTGGTAGTCAAGGATAACTGGGAGATAAAAGGTAGGTGTAACACCGACCCCACGGGACTGGTAGTGGTAGGCAAGTATGACGGGGAGATACCGGTAATAGGTAAGTGTAATACCGACCCCTTGGACTGGTAGTGGTAGTCAAGGATAACGGGTAGATAAAAGGTAGGTGTATCACCGACCCTACGGGACTGGTAGTGGTAGGCAAGTATGACGGGGAGATAATAGATAAGTGTAATATCGACCCCTTGGACTGATAGTGGTTAGTCAAGGATAACGGGGAGATAATAGATTGGTGTAATGCCGACCCCACGGGACTGGTAGTGGTAGGCAAGTTTGACGGGGAGATAATAAGTGTAATACCGACCCCACGGACTGGTAGTGGTAGTCAAGGATAACGGGTAGATAATAGATAGGTGTAACACCGACCCCATGGGACTGGTAGTGGTAGGCAAGTATTACGGGGAGATAATAGGTAAGTGTAATATCTACCCCAACGGGGCTGGAACTGGTAGTCAAGGATAAGGAGGCGATAATAGGTAAGTGCAATATCGACCCCCTCCCCATGGGGCTGGTAGTAGTAGTACTGGAGGTAGTGCTTTAAGACGACAGGAATATGATAAATTAAGTGTAATACCAGAGACATATAAAACCATGTGTCCCTAGTTTACCGGCTACAAGGGACTCGTAGCGGTATCAATGAAGACGGTGAGATAATATATATACCAGAGACGCATAAAACAGTGTCTCTGGTAAAAACAACTCCATGGGACTGGTGGTTGTGGTCATGTAATTTACGACAAATTGTAATAACTTTATATGTGAAGTACACAATACTGCCCTGTGTAGTTATTTTCGAATTTCTAAATAACGAAATACAGAAATTATCTATTGAATCTGGCCTAATTTTCAGCTTCCTATCTTATATTCGGGATATAATGTTGATGGAACTTTTATTTAGCTGGGTACGAGTTTGGCCTGTTTGTCAGTTTCTGGTCTAAAAATTCGAGATCAATATTTATTTGAATATAATTTATAATTGAAGCTATCTAAATTTTGGTCTCTAATATCAGAGTTTGTATTGGTTCGGGGGACTATTAAATGTGATTTCCATTTGTTGGGTCGGGTATCATTTTTCTCAATAAATACACTGTTATTACTGATCGTAAAGAACTTACAAGTTTACAAGCTGTATGTACAGTTTGTAATGCTAACTGGGACAAATTCGTGAGAACACTCATTTCAGATCTTACTGCCTTAAGCATATATACATGTAATGCAATTCCTTCTGTGTTAACCATGTATAAATCATTTTGTTTAAACTAGCTTGTTCTTGTTTTCTTCAGGGCACAATGGCATTCTTGCGCACAGTGAAAAAATAGCTTCGTCTGGTATGAACATTGTGAAAGATGGTTATAGAGAACTAGGTATCGGTCGTAAGCTTTTCCGAAAAGTTATGGACGTGATGGCAGAAAGAAATGTTGGTGGTACTGCTTTATCCAATCGTATTACATTTTATGAACAGTTTGGATGGACAATTCGATCATTTACAGTTCATTACAACCAAGGAAAGATAAATAGGTCCTTTGTAAGTGATGTTCCGATTGGTGATTTTGAAGTGGTTTCACTGAAAGATGTAAACTTTAACGATGTTGTTGCATACGATGCAGAGTTGCATACTGTAGCACGTCCTGTTTATCTCTCCAACTGGGCACTACATAGTTGTGCTAATGGATATGTGGCTCTGAAAAGCGGCCGTGTTGCAGGTTACGGCATTCTACGGCCATCGGATGTTGGTCACAAAATGTATCCGCTGTTTGCAGATGACGCTGTTTTGGCAAAAGCGCTCTTTTGTCGTCTGGCATCACATATTCCGGAAGGGGAAGACTTGATTTATTCTCATCCTGTCGAGAACGAGAAATCGAACGAAATCGTCGCTGCAAACGATTTGACAAGCTATTTATCTATGACCCGTTTGTACAACAAGTGGAACATTCCTGTGGACATTAAACGTGTTTATTCCATATCTAGTACTGAATATGCGATAGTGTGAATAAATATTAAATTATAATACAGTCAGTTCTCATCTTTATCTCTAAATACAGGGAAACTCTGACCACTATGAACTGAAAAAAATAGAGTTTGTTGACATAACGTTGTCTTATATTTTGTATGTCCGTATTGGTTATCCCATGCAATGATTCCAATGTCATTTTTTTTTCAGTTGTATGTTCTATGTCCAGTAAAACTTTCACGTGCAATGGACCTTTCATAAACCTTTCCTTATTTGTACTACTGTTGCAATAAATATGTTCACAAAATTCTCCGTTTTCTTGTTTCCTGGACATACCGGAAACCATTTAATATTACAACAGTACCATTCTATTCATACTATTAAACGGAATATTTCCTGATTCCAACCGGCTGATGACATATTCTGGCCAAGCTCCCTCTGTGCACACATTTATGCCAGTTTTTTGTCAGTTTCAATAGTTTGTTTGGTTACATAGATTTTTGTGTATGCTTGATCTGCATACCAAAAGAACGACACATGACAGAAAAGAATTTTACAGTCTATGAACGACGGAAAACGTGTTCTAAATACTTTTTGTAGTCTAGGAGACGGAATTAGTTTGTTTCCTTTTAATGCTGGTAACTGATTATTTTGATGATTAATGCACTAGCTAAACTGCAAAATTAAGTTTAAAAGTTTTGCTCTGAATATACTTTACCGGTAAAATAATAATAAAATTTTTCAAACAGGTGAGAAAACTTTTATAATTATTTCAGCACATTTATAAAAGCAAAAACTTGGTTCTTTCTTAGTTTCCCATGGCAAGAATCTTTATCCCCGCACTTTCGAAGAAAGTTCGGGGATATTGTCGTTGCCTCCGTCCGTCCGTCTGTCTTTCCGTCACACTTTCTTGTGACGCGAACTAATCTCACATTTTTTTATTTTTAATGGGTTTTTTGTTTTATATTGTTGATCACCGTCTGTAGATGTGCAATAAAGTTTTGGAATTTTGATTTGGGTTCTGGGGTCCATTTAGGGGCCAAAAAGGGTCGAAATAAGTACATTAGCGTGTGACGTAAACTCCTCCCACAGTTTTTGTTTTTGGTGTTTTATTTTGGTTTAGAATTGTTGCTT
>JAOXYI010253301.1:0-10736 GCA_028566495.1 Lithophaga antillarum
CTGCCGCATGTGTGAGAGCGTGCTTAAATTGATTATCTCACGTTTTTATTGAAAATGAGGCTGAAGTGACTGCGTACATTTATCTGCTACCTTATCAGACAGCATGGAGCAGCGGCCAATTCAAAATAATTAATTTTGTTTCATATTTAAACAAAATGCATTATTTTCACCACGAGGGTCGTTGGAGAATAAAAAGGTGATCAAACTGCATTTCATCATCTAAGACTCTGTCAACACCACACACCGAGATTGAAGCCATCACACAGCCATGAAGAGTGTGTTACTATGTGTTGTTTTGTGTTTGCCTAACATAGTCGGTCAACAGCTATTCAACCCAGGATTCCTACCTCCATTAGCTTTCTTCGGTCAGCCAATTTTTATCCATGGTAAGTATAATTACTAGATATTCAGTTATGTTCTCTCGGAAAAAAATCTCTGTAAAAGAAACTTTTACATGCACTTACATATGCGTTCATAATCCATACTGTAGAGTTGAAACTAAGTTTTAACGATCTGGTGTTTTATATTGTAAAATGCCAATTGATGAACATATTTTTTCGATTTCATGTATACTTATTTATTTCAATTGTACCTTTCTTTAACCATTGACTTATTATACATAATGTATAATAAGTCTATGCTTTAACTAAATGTGTACATTTATATTTTTCCTGTCCTCATTAAATATATTAACTTCCCGAACTGGGTTGCACAAACGTCAATTATTCAAAAGTCTATTAAAAGTTATTTGAAAATAAATTAGTTGAAAGTGTTAAAACTTTTTAATCGACTATTAAATATTTATCAGATCATTAAGACTAACTGACGAATGCGCCACACAGTCCTTCAGTTTATTAGCTTATTTTACAGCCAGCATATATCTTCCGAAGTACTTAAAGTCCTACAATAGATACAGTGCTATGGGGACAGTCTTGTATGTTAATGTCTTCTGCACGAGTTCTCAGGTCAAGTCCGAGGCACGGAGCACCGGGAACACTTGTACCTGAATAAAACTGTAGGAAATGAAAATCCTAACGTACAAGACCGATCAGACCTTTTGTTCTTATCGTTCTGTATATGACTTGTACTACAATAAAAGAAGGAAAAAACCTTTCACTTAAAATATTTTGAAAAACAATTCAGTTTCGTATATTTTTGAAGGCAGTTCTCCACTACGTTTTATTGAGGACTACTAAATTCTTTACCACAATTTATTCATATATTTTCAGTGAAAAATTCTGGGAAAATCATCTTTTCTGTAGGTAGCAGTCGTATTATTTAACACATAGATGACAATAGTAACATTTTTCAAATTTTCCATTTCCATGAAAAGAATTTGCATCAGAATGCAGTGTCTAAATATTGTACATTCACTTCTGGTTTCACCCCTGTGTAGGAAATATGTCATTACCAATTCCTTTTTGAACTTTGAAGACTTCTGCAAAACAGTTTTACTTTTTCCTGTTTGGGCTGTAGTAAATAAAATTTTTGAGGCTTGGTTTTGAAAAATCTTATAATTTCTTCAAGACAGGGTACCAAAAAATTCTGCTGTTTTTTCAAAACCTAAACCATATTCACACAATATATAAAATCAGAAGAGTTAGATTTCTCAGCATTTCAACCGATCAGACGCTTCCGACTCAGTTAAGTTTGAATTGAATTGTATTGAATGTAGGGTACACATTGGACTGGTTTACGGTCTACAGTCAATACTACCGTGCTACCTATATTGAAATTGCGAAATGGAAGGGAAAAAACTGTTGATTGATATACATAGTAAAAGTTACGTATGTGTTACCCTTAGATTGTGGTAGGAAATAAGACGATCAAAGCATTCGGTATAGACGAAATATGTAGAAATTTGGTAATAATAATTACTTTTACAAGGCTAAACTTTTTCATATTGATGGAAATAGAAGTAAATGTTGGAATCCGTACTGAAATACACTTGTTGCAACAAAATTTGAAGTATAAACTATAGTAACATTAAACGTTTTGTATGAATATCCATTAACATGTCGTAGAATGAAAGAAAAATGTAACACAGTTGTAACTAATAATATTTTAAAAGAAATTCCATAGTCAGGTGCATAATAAATAAAATGCATTGTGGCTGCAACCTAAATGTTGACGGTGTAAATTGCTACCTTTTACTTGCGAGCAATACTTTATTTACATGTGTATTTAGTTGGTAGGTGCGTTATTGGTCAATTATTATGAAATATCTTTAATCTTAAAATGTATTATTAGTTCACTTGTGAATAATTCATTTTAAAGTGATTCATCAATATGATTTGAATGGACAATTTGGATGAGACCACACTATCAGTCCTTTAGTTAATATTCATCATATTTCCGAATAAAAGGTAATTCGCCTTTGGCCGTGTTCAGGACAGTCATGTTATTACATTTGTTCTGTTAAAAAGATATTACTGTTTATTGGTACAATCGTCAAGTGGGAGGTCTAGAATCTAAACAGTTATTTGTATCTAGAACATAAAATATATTGTATACATATTGATATATTAAAGTAGCTTACAATGCAAACCCCTTCCGAAGGAGAGGCTCCATATATGGTCTGAGAGTCCATATTGACAATATAATTTGTGGATAGAACATACAAACAGCTAAATGTACAAAGTCTAGGGTGCCTCGACATTTAAAAAAGGAATTACCTCACTCAAACGGTACATATACTACAGTTCCCAAAATACGAGCGAAATTTTCACACCTCAGTTTACGATGACCTGCATGAACAGACCGATAAAATTCTCAATTCGTGTATACTAAAATTTACCTAAATCCGAGTTGGAAAATGAGTTAATACTAACAATTGCAGTATAACAGTCTTCTACGTGTATTTTGTTGCAAATAAAAATAATTTAGACTGACTAACAGAAGGTGATCGAATAGTTGACGTCTAACAATACTGTAAATTCTGTCCGTGAAATGCATTTTTAGCCATCTCGCTACTTTTATACATATATAAACAACTTTTGCATGAAAAGTAGAAATATAGAAATTCTACTGCGTAACTGTAGCACACAAGTCTCCCAAAATCTCGAATCAAGGTATTGATGAAATTTCTTCTCAAGTGAGGAATGTGTGTGGCAATTAATCTAAGTATTATAGACCCCACTCCATTCCACACTCCTATATGTAAGGAAATTGATTCTCTGCGATTTACTCGCAAGTAAACCTAGCCGCAAAGATATATTTTAAAATGCTAAAACTGGCATTTATTGAAAATTCGTTCAATTCTACAGTGCCTTTCGATGACGTGTCAAACCACCGCTGTGATCAAATGTAAATTTGTCACCGAATTTAAATCTCTACAATGTTAACATGAATGATCAGTCTGTTCAACTGCGTTATCATAGACGGTGATCAGAAAATTTCGCTTGTATTTCGAGAACTGCAGTATGTATAAGATAAAGAATGAAGGTAGGTACATGTATTTATGTTCATTGAACAGCCAAGATTTCCAAGGGTAGTTTTGAAACCCTGAGCTCGTAAGGACGAAGTTTTAAAACATACCCTTCGATTTCAAGTCTGTTTAATGAATATAAATACCTACCTGAATTATTTACCCAACTTACAAACCGTCACAATTCTAAAAATTAAATACCTTAATATTGAATTAAGGCATGCCTATCTTCCCTTCAGTTGATCAATCCAAACGGATTTAAATTGTCCATTGTAAATGTAATCAGGGGTATTCTAGTGAAACACCTAACTAGTTTCACCTGAATGAGCCGGGAGTTATATTATTTTGCATTCAGTTTGGATTACCTGAGGTTTTTAAGTAAAGAGTCGGGTATCAACTTATCCCAGGTCAGAGGTACTTAGAGTAACTACTCTATTGTTATTTTGACTTAAAATGCCTTCCATAGATGAGAAACCGATACACAGGTTTGTAAGTTCTCTAAGTTGACCATTATGGGGTATAAGGGTGAAAATCAGTTGAACACAAAAATATCTATATGCCCGATTCCGTGGATGCCACAGGTTGTTTTTTAAGAATTGACCCTTCCCATTGATATAATGGGTTGAAATCAAAATGAAATGATATAAGTGTACATGCGACAGATCCTTAGTAATAAAGAACAAGATAAAAAAAACAAAACAAAACAGAAAAGGATATCAGCGGTTTGGTTTTTGTGCTACATCTTCGGGCTACCGTAATCCCTTCTAAAATGTGCACAGTGAAAGAAGTTGAATAGGTGTACTGATCTATAATGAACATTCGTCTTGTCCAACTTCCCGCGGGATTACTTCTCGAAATTTTAATGGATATGTGAATTTATAGCCACAATAATTATAGGAGAAAAGTACCAGGATGTTTGAAATTTATAGTATCTTATTCGATACTAATGGTGATATCAGACCCCTAAATCGGAATTCTGGGCATTATTATACCAAAATAGATACTGATCTTGAAAAAGCTGAAGATCATACCATATTAAATGGTATGGATGTCAGAAATATATATCATAAATCAATAGTTGGAAGCTGCAAGTACCATCCGAATTAAACGCGCATCCCTTATAAAATGAATTAACCCACCCCCGAAAACCCTGCGTCCAATCACAGGTACTCAGTCAAAGGATTTTGCCTCCTTTTGAATTTGCAAATCTGAACCCTCATCCCTCACAAAAATTGTATTTTGTAAAGTTATGCCTGGAGTTCGAAAAATTCGGGCCCAGCTTTTTTCACAAATCAATTTTGCTGTAATCTGTGTCCATCACTAACTACGAATATACGTAAGCTTTGTTCGAAAAATGGGGTCCAATTTTGACACTCGTAGATAGTGCTGGTCACGGATTACAGCCAAAAAGTTGATCTGTGGCAAAATTTTCAATCAAAATAAAAACAAATTCTCTTTTGGGTAAGAGGGTTTAGATTTTCAAATTAAAAAGGGAGGAGGGTCTAATGGACTGGGCGTTCAAATTGATACCAGCTTGATATGCATTAATGCCACTTTATTACTATTAAGAGTTATAACAAGTAATCCCTTCGCGTTATTGTTAACATTTTGATTAAGGCTGCTTACTTTTTTGTTTATTTTTTAAAGCAAAATGAAATTTCTACGTGGGTAAATAGAGTATGTAAAAATTTACTAATGTGAATTAAATATGCAAAACATATATAAACTACGTCAAAAACCAAATAAAGCCTTAGATTCTATGAAACTGATATTTTTTTTTCAATTTTTCATTCACGAGTCAAAGGTTGATATTGGTACTATCCTCTGGCTTAGACTTCTCGTTATTCGTTTTTCACTTTTTCTGGTTTTGTTTTCTGGTTGGCTGGTAGTACGAAGATTTCTGAATTTTTCAGCTCTATAGTAGCTAGCAGTTTTAATAGGAGAGGAAACTGGAGAATCTGGAGAAAACCATTTACTTTCGGAAAGAGTCGAGTGCATCTTTCTTTTGGCATAGGAGAGGAAACTGGAGAATCTGGAGAAAACCATTTACTTTCGGAAAGAGTCGAGTGCATCTTTCTTTTGGCATTGTGAAAGTGTTAGTCTTGTTATCTGTACTCAAACCTCCTCTTGTTATTTGTGATGTTTTGTATTAAAATGTACTTGTCCTTTTTATTTGTCCAAAGTGTTATTCAAAAATTTAATATTATAGTTGGATTAGTTTGTATTTTAAGTTCCCTAGCTCTGATATATTATTGTCATTTCAGGTATACAAACAACCGATATTTTGCATCATGACGGACATCATCATTGCTTAAAGTATTGGTTGAACGACAGCTTTATTGGTATTGAAGCCTATTTCATTAAAGGAATATCCAAAAACTAAATTCTGTTATTTTTATTTTCAGGAGGCGGGAATCAAACATGGTCGTCAGGGGTTTAATGGGTGCTGAAATTTATAAAATCATTTTGTCAGATACTGCAGGGCTGCTGGAATTTAAACTTGTCGTGATTAATCCTTGCAAGGTGTTGACCAAATGTTACTTTTTGGATCGATCGAAATCCTAGATGGCCGCCATCGAGAAACAAACGTTAACATAGAATCCTGTGGAAAACATGCTTAAAAATCTTCTCCTTCAGAAACGCTGCACCAAATGAAATCAAACCTGGCAGAAATGTTGTTTGTAAGGGACTGACCAATCGATGTTTCACTTTGGTGCGGTTGGAAATCCGAGATGGCTGACAGGGCATAAAGATAATTAATTGGTTAAAAAATCTTCTAAGCAGAAACTACAGAAATGGTGAAAATTAAACTTGTTGATCTAGGCTTCGTGGATTGTGAAGATACATATACCATATACAGTTAGTTTACATTAAGTTATTTCTGGTGGGAAAGCAATAATTCTCCCTCTTTTCCGTAAAATTCGAAAAAGATTCAAGTGAGGATTTTAATTTGCTACTCAAACTTCTACTTCATCTGATTTAAACCCATAATTACAGGTCTGCTTTGCGAAAATAGGTGTAGAGCACGAACCAGTGTTCTGAAACTAACGGTGCAGTAACAAGAAGACAACTCCGAAGCATAGTAGGGATTACAGGAACTCCCTAAATGGGAGTGAGATCAGGTGTATCGACAGGGTAAGCATCTCCTGCTTTCACCCGTCGGGCAATCCAAATAATCACGTCCTGTAGGAAGTCATATCCGTGGATCAGAGGCTCATTGGTTAGATTTACGACAAGAAAACATTTTTGCACCCAGTTGAGACACCATTTTTTAAAACTATCGATTAAGAATTGTAATTTCCCTCCAGGATTCGTGTAACACTATGTGACCAGTACATATAATTTAGAATTGATTAACAAGCTTCAGATGACTGTCAGCTTGACTGTCTGTCAATTTCGCAAAATATAAATACATTTTTTTTGTGCCTGTCCCAAGCCAGGATTCAGATGGTCAGTGGTTGTCTTTGTGTCGTTTTTGTTGGATAGACGGGACGAGTAGACAGTAGTGTTATATTGTTTTTAGCCAGATCGCCGTTTATCTTTTTTGGAATTTTATAATTAGCTGTAGTATTTTCACAAATATCACACTTTTAGTTTTCTTTAGTATCTTTGTTTCGGTATAATATTAAAAGTAGGAGCTATATTTAAAAATAATGTAGAAGCGTATTCTTTAATGAGGCAATGAAAGTGTCTCTTACAGATAATAGAACAAAAATTAAAGTCATCTTTTAAATAAAAAAAATAAAAACCATTCAGTAACAATGAAATGTAATTATAAAACTGAATGCAGTATTATGAGAGTGTTAAAGCTAGAGTGGAGGTACATTTTTATATGGAGCATTTACTTCATCTAGAATGGTAATAAATATTAGGCCATGAGCTGGATAGGCCTACCGTGCACCCCCCCCCCCCGGCTCCTCTCAGGACTCATCCGGACCAACTTTTTTAATATCTCAAATATGTCTTTTTTCGAATTTTAGATGTTAAAACGCCTAATTTTGGGATGGACTACTGATTTGGGGGCTATTTTAAGGCCCTGTTGGGTCATTTTGGCCGATTTTCGTTTTTATTGAAATTGTATCTTTAGGTAGCAAAAAAAACACTTTCAGGTCGGCTCAGGGGGTCATATATGGTATCAACAGAAAGCTTAGGGTATAAGCTTTAAAATGCATATCTGATTTTAATATTCAGTATTATCTGTTATCTGTCAGAGCTGAAATCATAGCCCTCTCCCTACCAAATTTTACCAAAAATGCTCAAATTTTGTCTTCCAAATGTAAATACATATCCTAACTATGCAAAATATGGATTTATTTTGTATTTCCTAGTTGAAAGTAACAAATTCAAATAAATCTGGTGTCATTTGGTGTTGTTGTATCAATTTTCTTACCAAAATCTTCAAAAAATGAATATTTTGGCAAATTTTGGATTTTTTTCGACATTTTGCCTTCTTTTAAGTTCTGGGCACTAGTTATAGCAATCGGAAACTTATCTTTGCCTTTACTTTATACCTGTATATCATAACAATCAAACCAAGTCAAATATTTGTTCCTGAGATATTGTTTATCTATTAAAATTTGCAGAAAAGTACCCCTCCCCCTTCAAAATTCATGAAAAGTTAAAACAGTTTTGGTAGATTATTGACAACAGAAATTGTAATTGATAATTTTTTACACATTGATAATCTTTTTTTGATACAAATCACAATTACAAATGATACTGTAAAGGTTTGAACGGATATGTCATAATTTTTTGCTGGAAAATTGTGAAAAATGGATGATTCATGTTTTAGGTGTTTATCACTTATTTTCAGTTGAACAGCTATATTCCAGTAATACTGCCTTTCATCACATTTTATTTCCCTTTACTATATAACCACACACTATAGTAATGAAAGTAAAACAAAATATTGTTCCTTTCATATTGTTCAACATAAAAAAATTAGTC
Organism: Lithophaga antillarum; assembly: GCA_028566495.1. Classification (NCBI taxonomy): domain Eukaryota; kingdom Metazoa; phylum Mollusca; class Bivalvia; order Mytilida; family Mytilidae; genus Lithophaga; species Lithophaga antillarum. The sequence goes on from JAOXYI010253301.1 coordinate 8,375, forward strand.
AAATATTATCCCCCCTCCTAGAAAATGGCGGCCAATTTTTGAAAGAAATGATTGGTTTTGTAGATCATTTGTATAAATATAATGCCCTTTTGATAGATATTATAAATACAATTGTTCTTATGTAGGTTTTCATGGATACTGTGTAGTTTTTAGCCATAAATCTGTGAAATTGGATGATTTCAAATTTCAAGTTTTTATCATTTTTTTTTACATTTGAAGGAACTTATTCAAGTAATACTGGCATCTAGCATCTTTCATTTGACTTGTTAAAGAAGCTGCACATTACAGAAATGAAAATAAGTCATCATATTACTGTAAAGATATTGTTAACATATTTCAGTTGCTGAAATTGTACCCCTACCCCTTAGAAAATGAACTAAACTTTTTGGTCCATTGTTGACAGCAAAGATTGATTTCATAGGTATTTTATGTGTATATAATGGCCTTTTGATAGAAATTACAAATGCAAATGATCTTATATAGATTTGAATGGATATAATTAGGTTTTTAGCCATAAAACGGTGAAAAATGGGTGATTTCACGCTGTAAGTTTTTATCACTCAGTTCCCTTTGAACTAGCCTAATCCAATAATGTTGGCATTTATCATCTTTTATTTCAGTTTTTCGCATCCCTGAACATAAAAGAGAAGAAAATAGGCCATAATATTCTTCTTAACGTATTGTTAACATATCTAAAATTGCTGAAATTGTACCCTACCCCTTACAAAATGAAATAAATTTGTGTAATTTTTGGCCAATAACAGACAGCAACGATTGGTTTCGTAGATAATTTACGTGTATATAATGTTCTGTTGATACAAATTACGAAAACAAATGATATTATATAGGTTTGAATGGATAATGCTTGGTTTTCAGCCGTAAAACTGTGAAAAATGGGTGATCTCAGGCTTGAAGTTTTTATCACTCGCTTTCATTTGAACTAGCATATTCCAGCAATACTGGCATTTATCATCGTTTATTTGTATTTGGCGCATGAGTGTACGTCACAGAAAGGAGAATTTGTAAAATATGTTCTTAACAGTTGTTAACATATTTAGATTGGTGAAATTGTATCCCCAACTCTAAAGAATATTAATTAACATTATTTAATAATAATTTTCATCACTCGATATCACCAGTACAATTTCATTAATCTAAACAACTGTTACGAACATATTTTTATATAAACATATTTTATTAATTAATTCCTCACTATTTACAAAACTTACAATTTACACATGCATACATACAAAAATTAATTAAAAGGAATTCGGAAACAAGAGTATACTCTTATCTTAATCCGTTTCCCCCGAAAAAAATCAGAGTAATAATGATATACTTTGCTTAAAAGGTAAAGACGAAAAATCAATATCAATAAATAGAATAATTCTTCAGAATATTTTAGAAACATGTAAATATTAGGACGTAAAAAGTGAATGTGCCGAAAATGAAGGGTTTAAGTGAGTGGTGGTGGGTGCAGGGTTGGGGGTGAATGAAGGGGAAGAAGTTTATATTATGTGAACCGTTTACTGCACAGAGTAAAGTTTTGTACGGATATGAACAACATTCTGTTTTGATCAAACGATAAATTTTTGGATCCATATAATAATACACTAGTCGTAAATCTCATTGGGATTTCGATAGCTGAAATATATCTTTGTCTAACTGTATTAAGTCTTGGACACTGCAATAGGTAATGACCAGTAGTTTCAACTTTTCCATAGATACAGTTTGGAGAGGTATTAATTTTTTTAAAATAAATGCTGATTAAGGTTATTACAATTCATTCTCAGTTTTGCACGCAATATTGCCCAAATGCGTGGACCTGCACAGTAATATAAGGGTTTCTTTTCATGTTTATTTTTAAAATAAAGTTTTAGATTGTTAATGGAAGGACAGTTTTTGACGGAGTGGGGTAATGAAATCCAAGTTCTAATTGTTGACGGTAGAAAGTACTTCGAGTACAGGGACGTTCTAGTAATAGGAGGTGGGATCACATCTAAGTTACGGGTATTATATCTATGGATTTCACGAAATCTATCGGGTATTATATTACTTAGGTAGTCAGGTGTCAAAATATTAACCATTTTATGAAAATATAAAATTCTGTGACCTTCACGCCTTTCACTAAGTTTTTCCCATCCAGTTTCCAAATATAATTTATGTATAGATGTAAGTCTCGTCTCCCCGGTCACGATCCTCGCCGCCTCCATTTGAACACTTTCTAATTTTTGTTTCAAGAGAACTACAGAGTTGTCCCAAATAACATATTATTATATATATATTCTAGTATTGGTCTTACAAATGAGAAATACATTTTTCCAGTGTTCTACGATTGAGTATAAATTTACGCAATATATTT
>JAOXYI010253410.1:0-10736 GCA_028566495.1 Lithophaga antillarum
TTTTTAGGCATTTTTCCCAGAAATTGACAAAAAATAAAAAATAAAATTCAACCGCCCTCCCCTATTTCAGGAAAAATTTGGATGAAAATGTAGTAATTTATTGTGACCTAATAGAGCTAGATTATTTTGTCATTTTTGAGTGGTGTATTAAAATTATTATCTGTAATAAAACATAACGTTTTGTCTGCTTATTATCCAACAGGTCTAGAAAAGCTAGATATATAAATATTTTTTTCGGAAGTTTAAGTTCAATAAATACTTTTTGCATTTATTTGTTAATTATTCTTTTCCAAAACTAGTCAGAAATAATTTGTTTACCGTTCTATTGATTTATGCTGAATGTGCTTTTAATTCACAGACACTTTGTTATAAATGATTGTTGAGATTGAGAAAGTTTGTAATACTAAAACATGAGAGTTCTGAATTTCAAATATCACTGAGTACCCAAGATCCAAAGATTTTTGTAATGTTTAGGCCTTTTTAATGATAATTGTTGACAAATTAAAAGAAAAACAGAGATTTCCTGGCATTCTTTAAGAAACTGCATTATCTACTGTGGTTTTTATTCACTTCAATACAGTTTTATACAAATTTGTTAATTGTTGTATATTTTATAACAGAAAATATATGTATCAATAAGATATTAGAAATATCTATTCTCAGCAATGTATAATGCATTATAAATAAAACCTCTATTGTGGACTGAAGCTTAAATAATATGTATCTTTTGCATATTTTTTTTTTCATTTACTAGTAAATACTGTGATATGTTCTGAATACCTCTGTTTTTTTCAATTCAGTCAGATATTTAGAAAAGTTTGCACTACAAAAAAATTGCTTGAAGTAGGCCAGTTACACCAGTGTTTGAATAATGGAAACATTTGTCTCATTTCTGTTACCAAATAAAGATAGGATGATTACAATATGACCAAGGGGAATAAGTTGGCCATTCCTGTTGCTAAAGGAGGAGGTATGATTAGTACTACTTTTTTGCCCCCAAAACGTGATTTTTCATATCATGACAAAAATTAATGTAATTACTGTTCAGTAATTTTTTTTGGAAATGATTTGAACCAGTTAACTCAACAAAGTTGTATGTGACATCATGAAGATGTCATCCGTGTTTTTAATTCATGCTTTCCAAAAAAGAAAATATACAAAATTAAGCTATTTCCATTTATTTTTCTTATTAAATTAGTTATTGCTCCAACACAGTATTCATAAGATAATTGTCAGAATATACCTGTCAAAATATGTTTTGGCTTATACTTCATTATTAATACAATTGTTGCAAAATAGCTCACTTTCAGCATTTTGCATGTTTTCTGCCAAACTGTCTGATTCTGAGATTTTAAGTTTAAATGATTACTTCATGTATAAATTGGTCTATAATATTTTCTTTAAAACTGGAAGTTTTTGTTTATTCTAATAGTAAAACTACATAAATCTGGTATATTTTTTTCAAATTTAGATTGCAAAATAGGGGCTTGATCATACCTCCTTCTTTTCTGTTATACAATTTAAAATATCTTGGTAATACGAGATAAAACTTTGTAAGATTTTTAATTTTTGTTTATTACAATAGGTAAACAAGAGACCTGATTTTTCGGTACACTCTGAATATCTATTAAGGTTTTTTTTTAAGCTGTGATTATTGTACAATAGTTGTGAACTTCAAGTTAGTGTTTTTATTTGTTGTAATTTTCATTGTTATCTATATTTTAGATTTTTTATTTACCATTGTTTCAGCATTACTCTGTTTAGTATCAGACTGATAGTTTGGTTTTTCAAGATAATTATTACATATACTCTATTAAGTTAGATCTTTTGCCAGTTTCGTTTTCCAGGACACTTATTACAAATATTTTATTTCACTTAATTTTTTGGCGAGTATTATTGAGTGGTGTGCTGTTGAGTATCAGATTGATAGTTTGGGTTTTCAGATTATTTATTACATATACAAATGTATGCTGTTTCAGTTACATTTTAGCAAGTATTTCATTTGCACAGAATTTTTTGAAAGTTCATTTGCAACATGTAAATGATTTGTAGCTGCAGTAAAAAGGTTTCTGTGTAGCCATTATGGTGATTACAGTATAGGCTAAGGTTTAAAAATTTGTTGTACTTTTCAAATTTCATTCATGTGGAGTCTGATAATTTAATTTAAGCTGCACTATCAGTAAATCTGAGTTCTCAGCTATAAATGAAATGTTAAGAGATATTGGGTGTATATTATAATATACAAGGTGAAAGCCAAACAAGGAACAGTGATTTTATTGCTGTTCTACATCTTGAAGTCACTGCAAGTCCTTCAATAATGAGCTATTGACCTCATACTTTAATGTAAGTTCAAGACAGCCCTAGCTATAAAAATATAGTTTTAAGATGTAGTAATTTTTCACATTTTTGACAGGTTTTAGAGTAATCCAGATTATAGAATATAAAAATAGATTTGTCTGGCATTAACAACTAGAGAAATTAAGGGTTTGTCTGATGTATTAGGGATTCTTAAAGAAAGTTTTTAATAATTATATATTATCTGTATAATTTAAATAGATTAATACATTTTGTAAAATAATTAAAGTAATACTTGTATTTCCATAGTTGCAAGTTTTCCAATTCAGAACGGTCAAACCTGTTCTAAAGGGCACCTCTATATAACAACCACCTGTCTATAAAGGGCAGCTCCGATTTCCACATTTGAGGAATAGCATATGTTATTTGAACCTGTTTATAAAGGGCACTTTCTGGAGTTCCCATGGCTTCCCTTTATATACAGGTTTGACTGTACTTTGAAAAATTGTAAAATGTTGATGGTTAGTATTTTTCCCATATTATCTTTTCAGCTTTACTTCAAGGTCTTGAATTTACTGATAGTGCATGTTTAACTGTTAAATTAAAAATTAAACTGATAAAATGACAGAAAAGATGATGGGTGGGATGTATGTAGGAGAAATGAAAATGGCAAAGGCGTCATAAGAAAGGTTTCTTGCCTAAATCATATTTTACACTTAAAATCTATATTGTTAATGAAAAGTCAAATTCTGTAAAATATTTCAGTTTTTGTGAATTGATTGTTGTCCAGTGCCATATTACATTTCAATTACAATGATATTTTGTCTCGATGTTCTGTTACTTCAAATGATATTATAATTTACTGTGATGGAAACATATTTAATTATATTTTATTGCATTTAATTTTTTTCACAAAAATTGAAGATTTTTTTTGTTTAATAATGATAACTAAATTGTCATAAGGAACAATAAGGGAAGTACATTTAATATTACTGCATTATTTTTGGAATATTGTATCACTAGCAAAAACTTGGGCTAAACTCATTCACAGATGAAATTCAAAATAACTTTTACATGCCAGTTTGTCTTTTGACATAGAATTTGTTTTGGTTTAATGTAAATTAATGAAATCCATACAGTGTATACATTTATATACAGGAAAATACAAAAATGTATAGTCCTGGGTAAGTACTGTCTAAAAGAACAAGTGCTTGCAGCTGTTTCTGCCTGTTATTTTCTCGTTTGACATTAAAAATATATATTTAAACGAATAAAACTAAGGTGTTATAAACAGAACATTTTTTTATTAATTAAACCCCACATGTCGTCATCACTCTAGTAGATATAATATACATATCTATAAGTATGTTTAAATAAACTGAAATTTATATTCTTTTCTAAAAAAAAAAAAAAAATCAAAATTATATGAAGATAAAATTTTAAATTAATTGATTTTTTTCTAACCTTTCTGGAATGTGAGGAATCTTTTTGTTTTGAACATGAAGATTTTAGAAAATAATACTATAACAAAAGTATGGTGGAAATATTTAATTTGGACATTATTTCGTGGCATTCACTATACAAATATAAACCTACGCAAAAATGTAATATCCCATGTAGCACAGTTGTTTATTTTATTAAGCTTAATCACATTGTTCAATATATATATATACAATATATCAAAATCACATTCCTTTTCTCAGTGAAATAAAACGACTTCATTCTGTAAATTTGTATTCATTGTACAGTTACATACATCTTATATAAAATGAATCAGTACATTTTCAGTTTTTAGAAAAATTTGATGTAGAGTTGATCAGAGACACCATGTTTAAACTACATCTTGTTAATTTTGTGAGCAGTGTCATTGAGTTTGTTAATTGCTTGACATAGTGTAATTCATTACTTTTTGTAATCATCTTGTCGAAAAAAATAAAGTATTTTATTAACTAAGAACATTGTATTTTGTCATTTAATCTCTTTAAGTTAAACAAAAAGCATCACTTATTGGAGGATGATAGGAATACAGAAAGTCAACAGTATAAAAGACTACTGAACTGGTCTACAGAAAATTATTTGTAAGAACCATAATTTACTTGCAATTAAAGCTTTTTGAAACACATTGAAATTTTGAACATTTGTCCCTAGTTCAGCTGACCTTCCTTAAAGAGTCAGTTCTAAAATGACAGATAAATAACGATAGTTAACAATCCAATCTATCACAAAACAGATTCCATTGCAAATCTGTCTTTTCAAACCTTAAACAGAACAATCAATGTCCTAAATTGAGACAGGCACAAAATGTGATTGGTTAAAGTAGTTTATGAGATTCCAACCCCCTTGACATTTAGACCTTGAGTAAACAAAAACACCAAAAACTTTTTTTTCACATTTATTGGGGTTTAAAACCTCCTTTTTGATGTATCTGGATAGCCAGTTTTAGTGGTAAAAAATCTGAGTACCTGCAACTGAAAATTAAAACTTTGAATGTTTGATAGATTTCAATCAAGTCCATTAACTTGGAATGTTTGAAAGATTTCTGTCAAGCACGTTCTATTCTGGAAGATCCAAAAATCCAGTCTGACTGCCAATGACTGCCATCTGGAAAACGTTAGAAATCTTATGGGGAATAGGTGGAAAAATCAAAAGTAAACAGGGGATATCGTTTGCACTGCTTTTGCCAGTACAGTATATGATTATTGTAGGTCATCACGGTCTCTAAAACATCTCAAGTCTACTCTTAAAGAATTGAAGCAAAAGTGTCAGGAATTGGATGATGGATGTGCATCTTTTTTTTTTTGATCTAAGATCAATCCAAATTCAGTATGGCAAAAAAAAGTATTCATCTAAGAGACAGAAAAATATAAGATGCCAGGAACAACCTGACATACAGTACCAATAATTAATGAGGAACAGTCCTCTCCAATGTTTAGGTGTTGTGGACAATTATCATACACTGGTGGTTGGAGAGTACACCAGATGGTCTTGCTAGTGATTCACATTACCTTATTCAGATAACTATTTGTTTCTAAGGTTCGGAATTGCTTCTGATTCAGGAAAATAAGAACTGACCTCCCCCCACCCCACCCCAAAGAAACCAATGTTCCCTCTGCTGGAGCATTGTGAGAGAAAGGTTTCTACTCCGTGTACAGATGAAGGTTATTACTAAAGTGATGGTATGTCACTGATCCGAATAGTCTTGTGGCATGTGCTAAAATTATACAGACCAGACAATCTTTGTTACCGTATTTCAGTATAAGTATGTAAAGAACACATTCGTAAAAGTATTTTTTTTTGAAAATCCTTGTTCTTCTTTTATGAAATTTTTACCATCTCTAAAATAACCAAAGCAAAAGTTGAAAAACTAATGTAATTGCGACAGCGATGCTAGGGGCATCCCCGCCCTGTAACTGGAATAGGTCGGATCCACTTGTCAGTCCTCTACCGTATATACCGTATATACACGACATTAAACTGTTTAATATTTCATGAACATCAGTTTGTAACAATTTAATTAACAACTTGTAATCCTTAAAGGCAATGGTTAATCTATTACAGTACCATAACCAGTGAAGTGTATATCTTTCATAGTAGATGTCTATAATTTGTCAAAGTGATGTTCGTTTTAACTCTTTTATTATTTGTTTTAATGCATATGATTAAATCTTTCACAATATACTGTTTTCTTCCCATGGATTTAGTGAAATATATGTTAGGATTTTTAACAAACATTAAGGATATTTACTTTTGTACGGAAAGCGAGATAACTACAACTGAATCGTGTCAGTTGATCAATAAAAAGATCCCGACCCTCTGTTCCAATGTAGCTATAGGAAGTTCGAAATATACATTCAGCTTATAATAGCTATTTACAAAATATTTCAAGTTTCCTTCTAAAGCAAAGTCTGTCTTGTTGTTTTTAGCACGACATCCGTTTAAGCGTCTCGTGTTCGGTAATATAGTTAGCGTAGCGTGTCGTGTGCAGAGGTGTCCACCCTCTTCTGCTTCTAAAGATAAGTTTGCTCAATGTATGGCTCTCTGGTGTTGGTTAAGTCCACATGTATATCATCGAATTCACAATGGACAGTTTGAGCTATGGAATTAACTTGTTTTAGAGAGATGTTGCTGTCGACAGTTTCTCTTTTATTTGATCTGATCAGAGAAGGCTTTGAAAAGTTTGCATCAGACAATCTGAGCGCGGTCAGTATTTCAGCATAAATAGTTTTCTGTCTATTGGTAAAATCTAACGGTAATCCAAGACGAAAAACTGCTTTTAAAGATCTCGAATGGACGTGTCGTGCACGTAAATGGTCAAAATTCACAAACACTATGTTTACTTCGGAATTATCGGAGTAAACAGACCATATACATTTCCATTCTAAGTTAGTAGTTGTATGTTCTGAAGTTGAGTATTCTTTGCTTAGGATGACAATGAAATTTTTACTCACTGCTATATCTTTACTTATTTGTTCCTTTTCAATTGTTCCAGGCTCAATATCGCGACTCGGTATAAATATGTCGTATCCTGCACGCATTAATTCCGGCTCCAACTCTTTTACAACATATGAAAGTGCACTCTTGTAAGAGCTATCAAAAGATATGTAAATTCTGTTGACTTTCATGGAATACTTATTCTTTTTTTCTTTTGTGTAGAACTTTCGCTTGAGAAGTAAAAGTTCATAATGGCATTGATACACAAGAAAAAATAAAACTATTAAGAGTAAGCTGAAAAGTCCAAATAAAATGCTCATTGTTAATGAAATTGGGGTATCCACTTCACAACCGAGAATATCTTCTGACAATTGCCTTGCAGAAATCATTCCCCGAGTAGTACTACAAATGATAGAAGAATTTGCATGGCAAATATCGAAGCCACTGTTGTCGATCCAGTCTTTCAGCCAGAGGCGGTCGCAGTCACATTGAAAAACAAAATAGTCTCCAATTGTAATTCTACAAGGGTTCAAAATTTGCAGTTCTCGAGAGTATTGTCTCAATATTTTCTTGTTATTTCTCACTGTAATTTTAGTATTTCTAAGTAAGTTCGGCGCTCCAGTATCTATGGATTCAATAGAATTATTAGACAGATCTAAGGACACGATTCTATCCAAATATGACTTGGCTTCTAAAACATGTATATCATTTCCTGATATTAATAACTCTACATTTTTTCCATCAGGTAAAACATTTGGGAACTGTGACAAGTTTTTATTGGTACAGTTTACGATAATTTTCCGCTGACTTGGTTGATCTATGCATGTACAGCGATACGGACAATTGTCCTTTCTACTAACTTCTGTAACAAAAAGATCTAGTTTCTTGTCAAGAACAAGCTGTGGGATAGACTGATTTCTGAGCGAAACTGGCTCCCAACACCTTATATCAAAGATGTCCCGCCAAATCCTTCTGATAACAAATTCAGACAGTTCAAGGAACGGCACCATGATTGCATTGCAATTCAAACGAGAACCCCTTAAATCAAATCCAAATCCGTATAGTTTTCCTATAAGTCGAATATCTGGAACCCCCAACTTTTCAAAATCCATGAAGTCTTCGAATTGGTTAAATTTAAGATTGACATAACCTCCATCACCGTAAGTAGCATTTTCCAGGAGTAAATTCCTCGGATTAACAATTTCTGTTATCATATTGTTACTGTAATCAATTTTACAATATGGATAATCTAACACAAAATTCGTCACGTCAACTACGGACAAATGATTGCGAGAAATATCAGCCAAAGTAATCTGAAAAGAATTTGCCGAAAACACATTTGGTTCCATCATATTTATTATGTTCTCAGAAAGATCTAAGATTGTCAGATTAAGTCCAATAAAAGAATCATTTCTAACAGTCGTTAAAGCATTTCTTTTCAATTTCAAAATTTTTAAATTCTGTAGACATGACAAGTTTCCTAAACTTTTAATTTTATTCTGCTCTAAAACTATTGATACAATATCAACAAAGTCACAGAGATTGTTTGGTATTTCCGACAGAAATCCATTGATGTGTGTAAGTTGATCAGTTGTGTAATGTTTTTCAGCAACCCGTTCTATAAGAGCAACTCCTGATCTTCGAACATATTCCAAAGACAAGTAGTTGGAATCCGGTATTAAGTCATCGCTATTGTAGTATACATTAAAACAATCTGAAGATGATAAAGCTGAAACTGTTAAAGCCCAACATAGAAACAGCAACAGAACCTTCTGGCACATGTTACTATTCTTCTATCAATCACAGTAAATGTGAGAAAATTCTCTTAATAAGTAACTGAACTGACACCCAGTATAGGTACAACTAAAAAAAGGTACCCGGAAGTTTATGTATCCGTAATAGGATATGTTTCGAAATTGACAGATATTTTTTTAGTTTACTGATGTGCAACGGTAGATCTGCCCAATTTACTGTCACAATAAAAGATTGAGATCATATCTATTGAAAGTAACCGTACAATGTAACATAATTTATTCCCATACCCATGCTTTAAATGTGCTCGATATCATATAGACTTGTTTAACTGTACTTCCTTTTTTCATTTGAGACACCTATCAGTGCAGGTTAAACACGATTAAATATTTTGCAAATATATGTAACATATGTAATATCCATTTCAGTATCTGAATTTATGAAGACGATTGTTTTCGACGGACATAAAAAATACCAAAGGATGTTGTAACAACTTCAAGTTGTACATATGCATTTTGAAAAATTTTCTCTCATAAAATTGTTAATATAAATATAGAGTTAATGCTACACTCATTTTCAAAGCATATTAAAATGTCTATTATTTATTACAATTTTAGTTAAATCTGCGATGAATCACCAAAGCAAAAGTAACTCACCAAATAAAGGACATTGCTGCAAACAGTAAGATGAAAGTAACATTAAAGTGATATTTTTGTATTTTAAATTGCAAAGTATGAATCGTCAGAACTTCACAAAAGTCTGAATGTATCCTTCTTCAGAAGATGTGGACACATTAAATAAGATATCTTGTCTTAGTCTTCTCAGATGACTTGTAACATTATAGGCCATGGGCTGGAATAGCCCACCGTGCACCCCACATCTCTATGAGACCAACTTTTTTGGTCGTCCTGTGTATCCTCTTGACAACAACAACAAAAAAAATGTTAACATTAAACCTTTTGGAACGAATTTGTATTTTTGGGCTAATAAATAGACCCTACACTCAAAGTTTAAGAATTTTTGAATTTCTTCTTTATTGTCTTTGTTAGCCTTAAATTAATACTAAACAGGCCTAAATATATGTAAATGTCATACCAAATGAAAGCTAATGTTATAACCTTTCAAATAGATGCAAAATATACATAATACATTCTTAATGGTTCTCAAATTTTCTCAGAAGTAAATATTCTACCCCCTACCCCTACTAAAATAGAGAAAAAAGACATTTTTTTGGCCGAAGTCTTAATAAATTATTATTTCATGTTACATTGGGATTGTTTTTATATTAAACGTGTCAAATATATCACATGCAATAAAACTAGAAACAACGAGCCGCCATGAAGGAAATTTTATGGTGACAAAACTTGAAAAATTGGATATTTTCAATTTTGCGAATTTTGACTGGAATGCGCCAATATCTCAATTTTACTAATCAACCAATAGAAATCGTCATCAATATATTGGTTGATCTTTGTACCTGTACACTCGAACCATGTTAAAACGCTGAATTTATTATCCTTACACCTTTTCAATAGCTCAAAAGTAGCAAAATATTAACCCTACCCCTATCAAAAACATATAAAATATGATGAAATTTCATTTATTTTCTCAATAGCATAGTCCTACAGGGTCTCTTTTCATTTGTTTTATATTATCTTTCTATTTGTATCAAAAACATTCCATACAAACGTCGTTTAAGATGATTTACGTTCGATTATCGTCAGAAAACGTGAAAAATAGGTGATTTCTCATTTTCAAATTTTCCAAATATATTCGTATTTACTACAGTAATGCAGCCGCATGGGCATTTGGTCCCAAAAATCTTAATTCTGAATGTATAGGTACTTAATTAAAATAATGTTAACATTAACATATGCATGTTAGGATACTGATTTTAGCCAAATTTTACCCATTCCCCTTCAAAACTTGGACAAAAATTAATTTATCGTATTGTTTTTAGTGCTTTTCTTTATGAAAAGATAGTGTTTCTATGCTTTGCAAGCTAACCGGAAGTTCGGGCCAAAACTTATCAAGTCGGGTCAAACATTATGACGTCGATGATAAGTTCGGGTCAAAACTTATCAACGTCGGGTCAAACATTTTTGAAGTCACAAAGTCGTGATATGACGACTGAGCAGGGTGAGATAGGCATAGGGGAATACGATAAGATATAATAACCTACTGGTACGTTTTTATGCACTAAATCCGCTCTAAATTGGCAAAATGGGTAATTTTAGAAATACAGATTTTACAAAAAA
>JAOXYI010253521.1:0-10736 GCA_028566495.1 Lithophaga antillarum
CACCTAATTAGACCTTAACCCAGCCAAAAATTAAATCAAAATTTTCTTGCACTCCAGCAAATGATAAGCAACAATTCTAAATCAAACTAAAACGCAAAAAAAAAACCCACAAAAATGTGCGAATAATTCACGTCACCGAGTAATTTTTATATGTCAATCCTCTTGGCCCCTGAAAGGTCCCCGACCTGTAAATTGAAATTCCAAAACCTTATTGCACATCTGCAGATTAAAAGTAAACGTTCTGAATGTAAATAAAACATGAAGAAAAAAAAAACCAAAATTTAAGTAGGAATTCATGTCGCAACTATTTTTGATGACCCTTTTGCCACCCTTAATGGACCCCAACCCTCAAATTAAAAATCAAAGACCCTATATTGCACATCTAAAAGATGATAAAAATTCTAAACCAAAATAAAACACATAAAACAAAACGAAAAATACGAGAGAAGTTCACTTTACACGCAAATTTATTTATTTCTACCTTTTTGGCTCCTGGGTGTACCCCAACCCTCAAATCTGAAATTAAAGACCTTATTGTGCATCCACAGATGATAACTAATAATTTTAAACCAAAATAAAACACCAAAAACAAAAGATCTGTAAGTTTACATCACATACCAATTTATGTATTTCGACTTTCTGTAGCCCCTTAAAGGGTCCCGACTCTCAAATCCAAATCTGAAGACCATATACCGCATCCACACAACGCAAACAACAATCCTGAACCCCCCCCCCCCTTAAAAAAAAACACTAGAAACAAAAAATGTGGGATGAGTTTACATCACATGGTAATTTATTTCAACCCTTTTTGGCCTCTAAGTGTAACTGAAATCCAAACCCTTATAACATCTACAATATGAAAGACACAAAAAAAAAATTACACGTAGTAACCAAAAAAATGTGCGAAGAGTTCGCTTCACAAGGAAGGGTGACGGGCGGACGGACAGGGACAATCGCAATATCTCCGAACTTGTGATATACTAATAATTATTCAGTTGAAGATAGGAGGTGCAGAACCTAATTCTGTTTGTATGTTTTACATGTTTCAGAACAGTGAATAATTTTCCTTGATTTATTGCAACTTCTTGTAAAATGTGGACATAGTTGAAATAGATGCTCATGAAAGCATGTATCAGTCAACTGATCTTACAGTGGCCTAAGTTTTACCACAAAATATGAAGTTCATTTCTACAGTTTTGACGAAACATTTCTGTATTTGACCAAATTTAAGCCTATGCTTAAAGATTTAAATTTTCAGCCAATCAGAAACCAATATGTGACGATGGATCCATATTGTGGATGTTGGTTCAGCAAAAATACACATCATTGTGATATAGTTTCCATTCTATGAAAGATGGTTAATAGACAAGATTTCTGAACTTAGCAAACCCGAAATCATAATACTGTCCATACTGGGTGTCAGATCAGCAAGATATAAGGATACTTTATAGACGACTCCATATATCATTACGGTGAAGTTCGGGTTTAAAGGCCCAGTAAAGATTTTTGAAATGCAGTCAGTCAAAACCATTTTGCCTTGTGGTGTCCATATTCAGTGACAGATCAGTACAAAATGATGAAACATTTATTGCTTGAACGCTTTCCGGTTGTGCATATTACAGTTGGAACTGACCAACCAATTTTGTAAACTAACTGAAGGTACATCAGTCAGATTTCCGGTTGAGATCAAACAAAAGAATTGGCGCTATCTGTTAGATAGGGTGAAAATGCTATATGCTGTTGTTTACAGAAGTTGCTACGTGCAATAAAAGTTATTTACAGACTTATAATAACATATTTTTAAATTACAATTAGTTTGTGTTTATATTTAAAAAATGTATGCAAAGTATTACATTCGATAACGCTTTTATAATTATAATAATTATTAAAAATGACATTAAAGATCGAAACATTGTGTCTAAATAATTATGCTGATAAAAAAAAGTATCATCATAAAAACAGCTGGAAAAAAATAAAAATAAATAAAAGACTGATCTTTTACTTATACTCATTTTCAAGTTGTGACAAGGCTCCAGTTATCAAACATTAATTACCAAAGTTGGTGATATTTTCATTGAAACGTAACCGGGTGTGACCAGCAAAAGTGCGGTGTGTTTGATTTGCCTGCTGGCACATGGCGTGGTTTTGCTATTTTCGAACTAAATTAAAACTCCGCTTACGGCTGTAAACATTATTAAATAAACTTCTGAAGATAGTTCATAAATAAATACCTGAAAGGTAAATTAAGTCGTGGATTTCGATCGTCAGTTTAGTAGTTTTTAGTAGTTTTTAATTAACCCACCATTTACAATTTAAAAGGGAGATAATTTCTTTTATCACAAATCTACCTGACATGTAAAAAAAAAAAAAACAGCTTTAATCAATTTTCATTACAGCTGTTAATCAGGTGAAGCTGGACATTTAAAATATAGTTATTCAGGCGTGAAAATCTACCGGACACAATGGCAAAGCGTTTATGCAATAAGAGGATTTTTTATAGACCATTGCTGCAAAATTTAAATTCAACTGAGTTCAATACAAGAAGATTTCTTAAGTTTCGACCATTTACAGACCATAATGCCACATGGTGGCCATATTGAACGTCCAATCGACACAAGATTGACAAAACTTTGTAAAGGATATCCATAGATCATCAGCTGAGCCAGTCCAAAGGACCATGTGAATTAACATTCGTTGTTTTCATTGATTGTTCGCTTTCCATATTTCAATCTTCTTCCCTGAAACCACTGGAAAGATTGGACGAAAATTTGACAGGAATGTTCCTTGAAGAATTCAGGGTTCAGGATTTTCATTCCAATCTGGAATTCAACATATGGCCACCAGGGTCAGTTATGTGTTCTGATTGGTTGAAATTTCAAAGATCGTCAGAAACTACACACCCGCTGCAATTCTTTTATGATGTGAATAATTCTTTGATCTACCAAGGTTCTGTTTTTGGTGCAGATCTGAAATCTAAGATGGCTGCACGATATAGTTTAACATTTGACCTTATGAAAAATGCACATACAAATTAAACTGCAACTTTTCATAAATGATCATTAGATGGTCCTTTACCAGATTTTAATGCTGATTGGAATTCTAAGATGGCCTCCGCCGACGAACATAGTTTGATGGCTGTCGCCGAGGAACATAGTTTAACATTGGACCTATGGGAAATGTGCTTAAAGACCTTCCTCTTGGAAGCAACTAAGATAATTAAACTGAAACTGTTCATAATTGATCATATGTATTTCTTCAAGTTTCATGCCGATTGGAATTCCAAGGTAGCTACTACCAGGGGACATTGGACCCTAAGGGAAAATCACATAAAGACCATCTTCGAAACTTGATCATTGGATGGTCCTCGACCACGTTTGCCTCTAGTTTCTGTTCAAGTGGCCATGTTATATGTTTAAACACAAGAAGATTTTGAAATTTCAGTCAATCAGCCTGTGGTGGCCAGATTTAACGTCAGATCAGTTTGAAATGAGCACACTTTATCGGGGACCATTCGTAGAACAAGTTTCAATTCAAATAAGCAAGTGGTTTCAGACTAAGGGCTCACCTGGTCATAAGCTGACCCATTATCCAAAACTGAAAAAATAAGCCCAGAACAAAGTTTTCTAGGAACAGCGGACCCACCTCCCCCCCACCCAATTTTCTGTCTCTGGAACCTCTTTTTAAAAATTGTGGATATGCACCTGTATAGATGTTGAAACCAGTACCAGTTTTTTGGAGAATCTGTCAAAACACTACATTTGGTATGTTGCTACAGACAATGACAATGAAACCACCATAAGATGCATTGCAGCCTTATAAAAATCATCTCTAATGTTTACAAGCTAACCAACAATTAATCATGTATTTTAAGAAACACTTGGATTTATCATTATCAGAAAAATATATATATAAAACAATGGACTATACTGTATCAGATCCAGATGTTGAAAAAGTTTCATTAACATAACGATAATAACAGGAAAAGTTTGGGCAAATGGACAGGAGATTAAACATCTTCAAGTCCTTTATTTTTCACCTGGCTAATTAGTTCCTGTCTAATCCATCATTCTGACAAGTTGTCATGTTGTAGAAATTTCTTCAGTTTACAACACAGAAATTGTATGAACATTAAACTATTCATAATCGATCACAAATTTATATGGTACAAAAAAATCAGATAGCAAGTGAACTTTACAAATTACAAAAATTAAGATGAAAGAATATGCAAATGACATCCTTTTTGACAAAATTATATTGTAAACACATATCCTTACACAAAATGTTTCAAATATGTGATTAGATGGTTACATTAAATTCTATAAGATTTTATTTTCAAGACATTATGTAAATACAGAAATGTATCCTTTTTAATATATAAATTAAACACATATTATTAAGATTGTAACATATTTGAAATTTACATATTTTAAACTTTATAACAAAATGGTGTTAAATCAACTTTTGCCTGTTCAGTAGAACCATTATACATCCCTGGTTGAACTAGTCTAAATTACAAGTCTAAAACTGAATAGAAGTTAGTGTAGATAAATTTTCATTCAGTGAATGCTGTCTTATAATCTTGAATTTACAAGATTGTATGAGATATGTTTCTGTTATATTTTTCCAACAAGATATTTATACGTTTTTTTTTGTGTACACATTTGTAAATCAACGCTCCAAAACTGGCCGACCACAGGATACCATCCACTCTTTTCCCTTCCTTTTTTGATATATTTATCTTATTCCTACCATCAGAATATTTCATCTCAGTGACAGTTTGGGTAGAGATCTTTCCCTTTCGCTGCATGAGATTTTGGAAGATTTTTTTTTCTAAATTTGCCAAAGAAATATTGCTTTAATACTAGAATAAAAACATTTCTCAGGTAAACTATACAAGCTATAAACAGAATGAGAAGAATACTAAAGGTTCACAAGCCACATATCCATAGGACCAGACAAAACTGTTATCAACAAAGGATCAAACAAGACATGGAAGTAGAACACAGACACAACACTGAAAACTAAAGCTAGGACAATACAAACTCCCATTAAAACTGGGAGTGACATCAGGTACTCCAGAAGGGTAACATGTCCTGCCTCACATGTGACACCCGTCATATATACACCAACATCGTTCTACATGGAAATGGTGTTGGACACCGCACTACTCCAGAAATGAATTTGTATCAGTCTCTATACATATAATTTAATACATTATTAAATCTATTCTAAAATAGATTTAAGAATGCATTAAATTATATGCATAGAGACTGATACAAATTCATTTCTAAAATTTTGTTTTAGAATTTCTTATGATTAGTGGAACACATACTTCTGGAGTTGATTTCCCTGAATCTGAGATTTTTGTTAACTTCATTTTTAACACCGACTTGATGTAAAACCCCATCAATATATGCACAGTCATCTAATTAAAGAATAATGAATCAAACTTTCAATTTCAGATTTTTTTAAACAGTGACACCTTTAAGAAACTTGAAACTTAGAAAATGTATGCAGTATTAAATTTCCTGTTTGATTTCTATAGGAACATTCTTCGCTTACAGCAAAATTACCCACCCAGCAATTATCGTGACTTATGGGTACATATAATTACCTCCACAACTTGACTTTGTCATTGTACTATCAGACCATAAAATCTGAAATATAAAGATGTTCAAATCAAAAGCACTTTAGTACATATATACCTTCAAGCTAAGACATAAAAATCATAGTAAATATACAAAAAGCAGATGATAATGCATTTTCTTTAAAATACCACCATTTTCATAAAATATTTAAATCAATATAATGATTTTGGAAAGTACACTGTTTATAACTATCTTTAGTATCTAGCATTCCTAACCAATATCCCATGTTAAATGTACATGTACTTGAGGACCAAGATGTGCTATAAAAAGTCTGACTCAGATTCTTCAATTCCTCCCAAGGAATTGTGAATTTATCTTGATGGTTTAATTTAAACTCAGAGTCTTTGTCAGGATGTGAAAATTTCAAATTTTTATTGTTCTAAGTAAAGAAATATTCAAATTCATCTGAAAAAAGTATTTCAAGTCACGAGAAACTGTCTTGGAATTTATTTTTCCTTTGATTAAAAGATTTGAAAAAACTAAAAAACGTATTACCAGATACATATAAAACCACAGTTGTCCCTGGTATTATAGACTCATCTGTTCTGTGGTCAATACAATGTATCAACATTTAATTATTTTCCAACACATCAAAAGAAGTAACAAAACTACTTTTCGAAAATACAGCTGAACTAATAATGAAAACATGAAAACTGCATGACATACTGACAAAAAATATAAAATAATGAAGTACTACTACATATCAACTTATTAGTTTGGAAAGGAATGTGTTACTTGTGAACTAACAGTAAATGTTTTTTGAACATCAAATGGAAAAGGGGTCTTGGTGGCCGAGTGGTCTAAGTAGTTAGTCATAATCTAGTGTTGATCACCGTCATGTCAACACGGGGGTAATGTGAGTTCGAGTCATGCTTGTGGCGATGTGTGTTCGACTCTAACCTTATCTGACAAGGAGTGTCAGTTTTTCTGCTGAAGGTCAGGGGTTCTCACCGGGAACTCCGATTTTGTCTCCCAATAAAAACTGGACACCACGATATAGCTGAAAAATTGCTGAAAGTAGCATAAACACACCAATCAATCAATCAATCAATCAAATGGGAAAAAAAATCAGATATTTTCCAGAACAAAACACATTTACATCAGAAATGATTTAAAATACAATTCCTTACAATTTTATAGATTAAAAAAATATATAATCTGTACATCCATAAGCATGGAGGGTTCGGACGGTTCATCTAAATCCTCACCCGAAAAAACATTAATCTCTACAAATGTTTTAAGTCTGTGTTTCATATGAAAATACACTACTAAAGTCAAAATTGTTATAAGTAAGTACTGTTGAAGTCCAAAGTAAAGAGGATAAGCAGTATTCAAGACTGTATTTCTATGAGCAAACAGCCTCCTCTGGCAAAATCTTGGTTACAGCTATGATTTGAACAGAATTCAGTCAACATAATGATAAATTACTGCAACAACAACGTTCTGTTGCAAGTGAAAATTTTTATATCCCTCTCACCCCCCAAAAAAGTCTGTTGGCTAGGGAAATCATGCTATTCATTGTTTCACTGAAACCAATTAATTTAAGATTTTTCCAACATAAAAATGAAATTTATAAAGTCCTGTCTATCCTAACCAAGTATTTTTTCACTGTTTCCCTAATCAAGCATTTTTTGTAAAATTTTTGGCCTTACCATAATTCAGTCATTATCATTTTTACAGTTTCCTTCTGTAAGGCTGATCAGAGAAATAGATCCAATTTTTAGTTATTTCAATAAATCAGTATTATAAATAAAACATATTTACTCTACCTTTTTTATGATGTTTACATTCCCACTGATTTACAACAAATGTCAAATAAGGTAAACCAGGATCTAACCAATGGGAAACACTTAATCCATTACCTAACAGTGGCTTCTGATAAATTTCCGATCGTCATACTTGTCAAATCCCCGTACTGGATTAATAGGTTAAAATGACATTTTGTTCATTTGAAATTAGAAACAGTCACCCACATAATTTCTAAATCTAATAAAAGAATAATATTATTTTTATACAATAGGTAAACAAATTTTCATAGCTTTATAAGTACGTTTTGTTATCTAGTTTAAACTTACAATTGAAATTCAATACAACCAAATTAATAAATTTTTAATTTTCTTTCTAACAAAAAATACCACTTTACATGTACTTTTGACTAATAAAAAGTGTCTTGTAAAAGCAAAGTCATGTCAGTGGACTATAAAAACAGGGACAGTCCAGAAATCAAAATGAACATGTGTATACTCAGGGATTTAAGGGGGGTAGGAGGGTTAAAATTAATTTATGTAGTCTTTATAAAGGGAAATTTACAACACTGCTCCCTATTCACTTTTTTTTACAGATTTTAATCATTAGTGCTAGGTTTCATTTTCTTGGACATGGTCAAATAGCATTTAGGGAGGAATCTCATAAGCAGAGATAAAATTGTTATCTATAAACAACTTATTATTTACAAAATACACAAATATTTTGAATAATACTATCCATAACACAATATGCCTATTCAATTCATCATATCTGTTCAGTTTTGACAGCATAAACTGTCACATATAGGTAATTCCCCACTTCTGTGTTTTCTATTTACCTTTGCCCAAAGCGACATATAAGAAGTCATTTTTTGAAAACTCCAAACAATAATTGTCTCCACTTCTATTTTAATACCATCTATTATTCTTATTTCCACAATTAACTCTGTCTCACATGAAGATCACTCTTCTCCTGAAAATATAATCTTTAAATCAATATATCTACATATATTTTATACACTTTTCAAGATCAAAGTTATTTTCCAAATCTGATAAAACTTTTTCTTTATAGATTAAGTATTATGACAATACTGCATTTTGGACACTTTCTATCCAATCACTTAATCTTCTTGTAAACATATACCCTTTCACTTAAAATATAACACAGGATATAACCTGTCAAAAATTAAAAAAAATCATAAAACCAAACTTGGCCTTTCTTTACTGTTGCTATCAACTGTGATGTCCAATAGTACACAGCAGAAAATATTTTTGGAAATAAATTTTTTCCACAAAAATTTTCTTTATCATGGTATGTAAAAATTTCTCATAAACATAATTCATCACAACACATGAGGCATAAAATATTTTGTAAAAACAGATTTGCCAAACAAGGTATTTTAAAATATATTATACAGTGTAACAACCCTTTGGATGCCAACCAATGTTTCAATAATGTTCAAATAAATTTCCAAATGAAGTGCTATATATACAAAAAGTCTGAAGGTACTGACTGTCAAACTCATTGTTACCCCTTAAAAGTTTGCACCAGATTTGGTTCAACACAAACAAAAGCTTAAGTTGCTTGGATTTAGCCTTTTGCTTAACTGGACAACAGCAAGCACAACATGGTTAAGCAAGAGGTTTAAATGTCAGACAGATATATATATAGTATTAGTGCAGTGTCCTAAAATATTAAGTTTATTATGTGTATGACGCTTACAAACTAGGGGAAGGGGAGGTTTACCAAGCTTTTCCCCAATTTCAGGTCAAATACACATAAACTTTATATTTTAAGACACTGCACTAATATTGTGTTTATCCTACAGCAAAACATATGCATTACAAATTAATTTAAATATTTTTTTAATTATAAAGTAATAAAATTATCCCTTTGCAGCCTCTGTCAGCAACAGCTGTGAACAATGAGTGTGCTGAAATGTACAATATGTTTGTACCAGTTTGCAATACTGAAAGCATGCAAAGTAAGATCAGGTTACCAGGAGACTTTATTATGCTACTAGCATAACAAAATCTAAAGTTTATTTCACCCTTTATACTGCCAGTAGATCCAACAAATCATAATATGTCCCTTCAACAGCTTCAAAATGGTCATAATGAATATGTTATTACAGTTTAAGCAGAAGTAAGTATATAATATCCGGTTTTCTTGATACTGATATCAAATATCAACCATAAGGTGGAATATGAAGCTTTCCCTGAGCGAGTGAGCACTAGCAAGCTCCATCCAGCAGCTGAAATTTTGACAATATCAACATAGCAAGAATGCCAGATAATATTTCATCAGGTTTAATAGTTTTAAATTAAGTTTTTATACATGACTTTGTTGCAGCGCAAATTATGAGTGATGTTGACAAGTTCATTCAAACATTATGACGCCATGCTTCCGTGATATGACTTTTTACAGTCAACAGAGCTGCTTGAGACAGATAGCTAAATGTGATAAATGCAATTTTAGAGGGTCCAAAAAACTAATTTTCATTCATGGTGTTTATATGCATTTTTGTTTAGTGAGATTGTTATTCAATGTGTTTTGTGTTCTGTCTGATTTGATTACCATTCCTACAATTGTTTTTTACTTTCGTTCATTTTTACTTCCATTACTTTTTCTTTTGGTCGCTTTAGAACCCTTGTCTGATGACACAAGATTACCTAAACAAGATCACAACCCTGAATGAATTTTAGCAAATATCTGCTGAACTTTCTCACCTAAGATAAGAATGTGAGCCTCACTCAGCAGCTTCCAAATTTAAACTCAATCTTACAATCCACACAGGGCTTCAGACTGATATCCCAAAAGCTGCAAACATCCCCTTACAGCCACAAGGTTGCTTTTTTTGGATAAAATGTAACTTTGGTCTCAAGGTCATTTCAGACTATTTTGTACCTTTTTTTGGATAGTTTTAAAACTTATGATCTTGTAAGTCATTCACTTTTCAACACCCTTTAGATCCCATGTTATATTAGACCATTCTGCAACATTTCACATATACAGGTGCAACCTGATGAATGCTTTACACTGCTGACCCCACAGTCCCTGAATGAAATATACCAGATGTATTAAATTAACATATATCAAACGAAACTGACTATAATTGTTACGAAAATCAATAAATATTAATGATTATGTCTTATTGTTACTTATTATGCAGGAGTAAACATACCTTGTATAACATAGAGAATTTTGTAAAGAAATTTTGAATATCAGTAACTTTTTCATTTCACCTGAAACATTTTTATTAAATATTAATCCATATTTCTTTACAGAGTGCACAATGCATTATTGAACTTAATCCATATTAAAATATCCAAAGCTTTCAGT
>JAOXYI010253632.1:0-10735 GCA_028566495.1 Lithophaga antillarum
TAATTATGATGGATAAATTTTTATATTAAAAAATATACTGTGGAAATGTGAATTATTTTTTTTTTTTTTTTTGGCAATGTCATTGGAAATTATAAAATAACCTAACACCTCCTTTTCTTCTCAGTAATATCTTATTATTGATGTCTCAAAATAAATTGTTTGGTCGTACAGACCTGCTATATTAGATCCCTATTTTGAAATGGCTGTTTGTTAAAATATATATACGTTGGATCGATATTCCCTCAATTACGATTAAATAAAAGCCACGTTCAGTATATTTAGCGACAATTTAGGTTCGACTGAGCTGGAATACCAATATAAATCTACTGAACCTTTTAGCACCTAAGGCCAAGTTGAATGTTCACTTAATTAGGAAATCGCTACAAGTTGGGTACGAATTTTTATTTGAAAAACTGATTCCATTGATAAATGTAAAAGAAATGCAACCCATCAACATAGATAATTTAGCCCATGTTTCGTTTGTTGTGGATACACGATTGATTGCTTTCTTTGTGAAGAATATAACACAATCAAATGTTTTTATCTGAACATTGAGAACTATCGAGCCAACGTCTTATTCCCAAAGCAAACTTTA
Source organism: Lithophaga antillarum (assembly GCA_028566495.1). NCBI lineage: Eukaryota > Metazoa > Mollusca > Bivalvia > Mytilida > Mytilidae > Lithophaga > Lithophaga antillarum. The sequence goes on from JAOXYI010253632.1 coordinate 596, forward strand.
AGAAAATTTTCTATTAAAAGTTGCTGTTGGGAAAACCAGCAATATTACCTCTAATAATGTTCGGAAAAATAAATAATTGTGTAATGTTTAAGGATCATGACACTTATTGTAGAACATGAAATTCTTTCTCATACATTCTTTATATATTTTATGTGCATAATTCTACAATAGAATAAAAGGAAATAATTCCAACCGTGACATTTTTTCAGAAAAAAAGATGCAGAATAACCTGTTATATTGACGGTAAAATTTGATATATTTTACACATTTTAAGGGCAGTTTTTACACTGGTTCTTTTACCTGTAGGTGTTAATTGTACAGGATTTGATACATCTATGGAATTTGTCATCCCATACGGACGCTTTCATTTGTTCCTTTGGGAAAACTGTACCTTTTTCGAGTTTGTACTGAGGACGGTGATTGTTTTCCGATGACGAACATGTCTTCCGTTGCAAATTCTCTGTGCAAATGTTTGATTTTTTTCTTTAGATCCATGGCTTTAACTTGAATGTTACTTTATTGTAAACGCTGTCCTAAATTTTCATTTAACTGATTCACAATTCCGAAATAATAATAGCAGCAGACTCTGAGATTTCACTTAAGATTTGTTATGGTATCTGTAGTGGCCGTTTGATAGGAAATGACATTACCCGAAAGTGATCAAATGTCATCGGAAGAAGTTGACCAGAATTGACTTATAGAAAGAGATCTGACTGAAAATAACTTCGCATATTTCGATGATTCTTCATCGTATTTTTCCTTGTTTCTCAAACTCTTGACAGTATCTCTGACATTTCGATGAACGGCATCGTGTATCAAGCTTTTGTACCACATCGCATTTGCCAAATATTGGTCGAATTTTGCCTCTCTGTAGATCAGATTCAAGTCTTTATACACTTTTGACACTTTTTGACCTCCTGGAAATCATCTGAGCACTTATCTAGCCCTCCTATGAATTTTCAGCCCTCTTGTATAACTTATCTTTCTCTTACCAGGACTATGTTTTCGGCAGAGAACTATCTCCCTTAAAGGAAATTCCATCGAAACATGTCACCTGAATATGTCACAAGACATAAGGAGGAAAAAAGTTACTTATCGTATAAATCTGCAATGCGATCGAGATTTGCAGCCGTTGTGTGCATGAGCCAGTATTTCTACAAAGAAACGCAACTGTATTTTATCATATACATATATATATGCCGCCACCGCTGAAGCCGTCACTCACTACAGCCATACGCTGGATAACTCACCGCAGAATACAGCAATATGTTTTGTATGCGGGTTTGAAATAACTCCTTTCGACGCATTTAACCCTCTCTGAATCCTCCTCTAACATTACTTTTGCTCTCTTCCACCTGCTTTTTGTTCTATCTAAGCTCTTTCTGGACCCTCTTCTACGAGTTCTAAGCCTCAGTCCTCTGGTTATCACTAAACGCTCTTCTAGTATTCATTTTCATGTCGTCTAGTCCTCTTCTATCCTTCCTCTGACCCACTCTGAGCCTTCTGTTAACTTTTCTGGGTCCCTACTGACATGACGCACTCCTGTAAATTTTATGCTTATTGTGTAACTTCCCTCGTCATTATAAATACTCTATTTTTCGTCTAGACGTATCTCCCTTAAGTAAATGGAAAGTAGAGTCAACCAGACATGTAAAAGGAAGGAATTATATTTATCTCCTTGAAAAGCACCTTTTTAGTCCAAGAGTTACATCGGCTCGTGGGAACCGGTCACTACACTGTTCATATAACACAAATATACATTGGAACAGCGGTCAGATCGGATACATACTAGATAAAAAACATCTAAATATTATACAAAAAATGTCAGAAAAAGAACTACCCTGAGGGCTATCAAATACTATACCACACAACAACCGACAAAAAACTTCATCAAAGACCGTATAGAGCGAATAACGACAGAGCAATCTGCAAATATCCAGACAAAATAGCGAGCATGAGGATGATGATCATATCAAGTGACTCACACTTCTTTCGTTGGTTTTCAATCAAAGTAAAATCAACAGATATAAAACACCAACACAAACGTAGCTTGTAGACCAGATAGAACGATAAACAAGCTCCGAAATAGTGAAGAATCCTATTAGAAGCACAAGATAAAGAAAATGTCCGTTCCTTTATTTTCAGTCCAGTCGCTTTCTATAGGACAATACCGGTCAACTACTTTCGATGATCTTTGTCACCTTAGGCTATATCATTTCCGATAAAAAAGGTCATTTGCATCTGGCATCGCAAGGAACCAACACAAATCCCGAGTGAACCGTCCCAACATACTTCTACCCTACATTATTTAGAGATTACTATTTTTCAACAGGTTACATTTTCTGAATTAAATTGTAAATTAATTTATCGTTTATTGTTCTAAAACATTTTACTTTCAACACCTAAGTGTTGGTATGTAATGAAGGTTATTCAACATTCCTAAGAACAAAAATAATATCCAGTTTTCAAGTCTTTTTATAATTCCCAGTTTTTAATAAAATGTAACGAAAATATCTTAAAAGATAATATGATATATACTCAGTTTTCTACACAGTATTACATTTGACCAGTGGGTAATTGGTAGCGTGATCTGATGTTCCCTGGGGCCGTCACTTCGCTTTACCGTGAATTTGTTGTATATGGGATGAAGTTGGTATCAGCATAACGAACACCGGATATTCCAAATTAAATTCTAACGTCTTTCAAACTCGTTATTATCGAATCCAACTGATTTATTTGCGAAATGAATAAAAAGTTGGACTACTTAATACTAATGTTTTCAAAGAAAAATATGATGATGACAGTCGATGTATGGTGTATGCGTTTATATGAGTACACCTAAAAACGAAACTAAAATTATTTTATCAATATTTTATTTACTTGTTATTATTTTTGGTCTTCTCTTCATTATTATTTTTTTTACTGTAATACTTTTTTGGCCCAATAATATTTAAAATATAACAGCATGGTTGTAAATCTCAAAACAAAACAAAAAAAAAAAAAACAAAAAACAAAAAAAAAACCAAAAAATACTGTGTCAAGTAGAACCAAACACATTCATTACAAGGATATAGAGACATCTTTACAATAGTAAAATTATCCTGGACACATTGAACGCCGGGACATTTTTAAATGTCATAACAATCAGTTTCGACGTTGCAAAGTAGCTTTATTTATAGACACCAAGAAAGGCAATCACTGGGCCAAAAAATACAAAATTATAAATTTAAAGGTGTTTTTTCCTTCAAGTTAGAACGTTCCCCATTGATGCAACATGTTTGTGATGAAATTTAAATTCATATGGATTTTGTTAATATACTCATTAAAATGTAAAAGTCGTATGAATTATTTTCTCAATTACAAGATTTTTTTCAATGATTAAATATATCTATCAAATATCAAACGGAAAGCACACAAATAAGTAAAAGAAAATTAATAGTGTAATCTATAATTGAAATCTAGCTATGTTTGTAATGATGGTTTCCTAGTGAAGTTTTGTCCCGTTCAAGCCATTTCTTACAGAACCTTGCATAGTGATATCCTTAGAAAAGATGAGATGGTTTTCCTGTAGACCCCTGCAGTTATCGAAGCCAAGATTTAAAAAAAACATGCTTCAAGTAATTTGTAATTGATAGTCTTCTTTCGTCTGGACACAACTGTCACCAGTCTATGATTTAGTAAGATTACTGTAGTACATTATCGGAATAATTATTAGTATTAAAATTGGATTAATTATTTAGAGATTTAAATGTTTTTACGGATAAATCAGTATAATTTTGTATTAATGTATAAATTTTGATTTTATTTGCATCATGCAACAATTACTCGAGTTCACATATTTCCGGGATTTATATTCACCTTTCGTATGGCTACGGATTATTCTATCTTGCACCAAAACGGTATGTTTTCCTGCTCAATATTATTTTCCTCTAGTGTAACATGAAATTTAACAATGTCAGACTGTACTTGTGTTCCGTTATTCTTTATATTGTATTGTCATTTGCACTTGTAGAAATTATGAGACGACTTCTATCATAAATTAAGGAACTTGAATTGAATGAAAGGAACAATGTTACATTTGATCAAATCACATTTTTTATTCCTGGCAGATATATAAGTTTTACTCATACTGAACAGATATGATGATGCTATTCGTTATTATTTCAACAATTTTTCAAACATATTACGGTGCCAACTTTTATTTGTAAACGAAGCTTAAAAAATCAGAGACATCCTTTAAAAATAATTGATATGAACTGCTGTGCGCATTCCTATAAACATGAAACGGCAATCTCCGACCTTGCGGGAAAGTGGAAAAGAACTCAACGCGTGAGATGAGAGATGAAGAGAAATGGTCCCGTAAATTCTTGAAGCAGCCCTTCTTTAATATTTCTACTAACAAACTTAGAAGTTCGTAAAACTGGAAAATGTGTCTGGAATTCCGATGAAAGGTTTCTATAGAGATACAAAACGTATTAAAAATATAAAATTAGAAAGAGGGTAAATGGTCCGTATTGAGCAAGGCATAAGTTCTTTACAGTATTAAAGTCGGTAAAGATTTGAGGATTTTAAAGGCGTGTAAGAGAAAAAAAAAGATAGAGTAGACTTCTGTTTCGAAATAGCCATCAAGAAATATCGAGTTTAAGTTCTAAAATAAAATAAAACAGATTTTATTAATTTTAACATGTTCCCATTACGCGACTGTGAGTCCAGCAAACACTAGAATGAATAATCGTAACCTGAAATATTTTTTCATCGTCGCTGGACGATGTGGAGATAATTCCAATTGTAATACAGTAAGCCGAAAACAATTACCCATGGCACTCTGAGATGAAAAAACTGACGAACTGCGAAATCAAAATAACATTTTTTCTGAACAGAGATACATTTCACCATTTTCTATTGAATTTTGGATACAATACCAACAAAACGTGCGATAATCAATGCAATTTTGTAGCAAACATTAGAACTGAAACATGCTCAGCATTCATTCGGATATGTATAAGAATCAAGATTACGACAAATTTTAACCTACAATATTTCAGTCAAGCACATCTGAAACGACATTTGTACCATAAAGGTACTAGAGTGAATGAGAAGATGACAATAGAAGTATTGGTGATGTCAAAATAAGCACTGTTTCTACCTTGTGAAATTCTGACAATAGGTTCAACAGATCAAACTTAGAGGTGTTTCCACACGGGTGTCTAAGCAGAACACAAAAAGTGAAACCTAGTTAAAAATGGTGTAGTAGACAGAAGTGAAAAGAGTAGATATCATATGGTAAAATGACAATAATTGTTCTGTGCACATGAGTAAAAGTGTAGGAAAAACGTTGTGATACAATTGTTCAATTGTGGTATTGCTGTTACAGTTACATTCCTCAGTCTACCGTTTTACCGACACAATACACGTCCGAAAAAGTTAAACAACGCACAGTAAGAAACCGTAACCGTCCACTTTGACAAAATAAACTCAACAATTGATTGTGTATTGCCATAAAGGAAAACAATATTGATCGCTTTTATTGTTGTTAAATAGGTATGAAAAACACGTATTTATAAATCGACCCAAAGGTGATCATGCCTTAAATATTCAACAGATTTGTTTAATTGTTTGTTGACATATATCGTATAATCAATTGCCTCTATGACGTTGCTGTCGGATATTAAGCGTCTAACTCCAATTTAACGTCATATAATTATAGATATTGGAACCCGACACAAACATTTGGTGTTTACTTCCAGATCCAACATCATAAATGTTCTGTGCATCATAGAAAAAAAAACATATTTTCCAAACTTATGCCACCCAAGTTTCCCTAAATACTATTGAGTCTACCACTTATATTGAGAAAAACTTAAATAAATATGTTTAATTGCAACTATTTTCTGAGACACAACTTTCCTTTGAGCAGATCTACCAGCCATACTGAACGAACCATACAAAACTATGAAGTTGCGAAATCAAATATTTTGTTATCTCTTTATCAATTTGAAAAATGACAAGGTAACATTTAAATGGAATTGTTAATAATTTATTTAAATGATCTATCTAATTATCATAGATAGCTCAATTATAAAGCAGAGCTCGAGTTATTAGTCGTTTGAAAAGGCAGTATGCAGCAGGACTTTTCTAACAGAGCCAAAAATTTACATTGTTTTACTTTTCCTTACGAGCTTTCATTAGTTGATAGTATTTTAAGGTGAATCACAACTTCTAATTCTGCCATGGATCGTCCTCTTGGTATTAAAAATATCTATAGTTGTATTTTTTATTATTTATTTATTTATTTATTTATTTATTTTTTTTTGTAATAAGATTATTGTATTTTGTAAATAGTTTGCATGATTCATGTTTAATAACATGATATTATAAGCCCATAAATGAGCAATGCAGTAATCTATCATATTTGTTAATAAAACGTAAGATAGGGGAACTTTACCTACCAAATTCAGTAATCAATCCATGAAATATTTATTACTATACTTAGTTATGTCTTCTTTCAAACTGATATCTCTCAGACACGATTATCGCTGTTACTATTTCCGCTGTGATGTCGGAATTCAGGGCGAACCCAGTGGTCTATATACAAACAATGTTACGGTTATAAATTGACGTGACGTTCAATTTTGGGATAATTAGTTTATACACAAGTATGATCCAAATGAGGAAACAAAGAAAACATGTACTACCACATCATTTGTTTAAAACATATATCAATCATCATTACAGCGGTGCAAATACCTTATGCAATATGTATTCTGATTATTCAAGATTCATTACATTAATGTAATTCCAAAAAATACCATGTTAACCTATAATGAATATTTATTGACAGACAAACAGTACAGAACTGAGAAGATTTTGTGTTTGTTTGACTGTTCTTTAGACTTTTGTGTGCAAAATATGCTCATAATGTAGATTTTGGATTCCGGATATGGAAAATATTGACTTAAGCGATGATAAAATTAAGTGGAAATGCAGAGTTGTTGTTCGGAGAATTTTAATCTATCAATATCACATTTGTTTTACTAAAGAGCTATCTTTGTTGACTGGACAACTTTCAATGCATGTTCTCTAAACGGGCTAAAGCAACTCCTTCACACATAATTGAGAATTCCGTAATAATTTGTGTACTGGCTAGTTATTATCCATTGACAACAAAAATAACAAAAACTTGTACATATGTGGTTCTGTTGTCATGATAACCATAAATTTCTTCATTGTTTTTGCCATTTCTAAATATTATACTTTTTGAAAGTGAGATCTTCAACAATCACAGCTTAGTATAGCACTAGTTTGTACAGAATTTTCCATAATTTATTTTATTTTTACAGCAATCTGTACAGTTATAACCCCTTTTGATACACTTCTTTTTCAGTCAGCATTTCTAATAAACAATGTTACGCTAGAGTGTATAGAGATATTTGTAATCCAATTTGTTGTGTTCAAAATGTATAAAGATGAAGATTGAAAAAAAGTTTAATCAGAAGGTTTCTGGACACGTGGCAGTTTGAGATTTTAGCTGGGTGACTTTGAGTTCTCATTTCAATTGCGTTGATAGAAGACGGCTGTTATTTTGTCTCTTTCGGGGATTACTTGTGAATTCAGCTTAAGTTAGGTCAGTTTTACTTTGTTTTGTTTATAATATTATGGTTTGACGTTCCTGGCTTCATATTGAGTTCGCTGGATTATTTCACATTGAATAGTTTTAACTGGGCACGCACAGTTATATTAATTTGTGTTGGTTCGTTTGACGGTTTGAAACAGGATTGCATTTCCTCTTTTTACATTGCTCACTAGCCAGGGTTCTGTATTACTTTTGAAGAAACTGGCTCGTCGTTGTTAGACACATTGTCTAATTTATTGACATTAGTATTGTCATTTTGGGTTCTTGTGTTATTGTCGGCCTATGTGTCGGTTTATATCTTGCCGAATTTTGTCTTGTTCAAGACATTTTCGTGTAGTCCTTGATTTAAATGTTCCAGGAACTCAGTGTTGATTTTTTCATATTAGAACTCATTGTTTATTTGTTCATACTGTTTATATTTTTAGATTTAAAAATTATACTTACATTTTAAATATTGTGAGAAAGTTGTTTGGGAGTTGAGTTGCTTAATTTTAAACCTATTTATTTTTGTTTTCGTTAGACCATAACAAATTTTTATTTGTCAGGTCAGAACAACAAAAAAACTAAAACGATACTGAAATTAATAAAAAGGTCATTCTTTTCATGGCAGTCTAAAACTGTCAAAAACAAAATAAACGTTTTCGTATATTTGACTGATTTTATTTTACTTCTCAACTAATCATGATAAAGATACAGTTACATAGTTAAATATATTATTAATCCTTAAAATGTGCCATACCTTGTTGCTATATGATATGAAATGACTAAAGAGCTAATGTATGAAAGTTAATAAAGGAGAATTCAATTCCTCAGTCTTAGAAAATACAAAAAGGAACTTTAAATCAATACATGGATTATATACCTTGACATCAGTCACTTAATTTTACTGACTTTGACTGAAATGAATGTTGAAACGGAAAACACTCCAAAGAAAATACACATGGTGGAAACCGTTGTAGCTTGTTTGTTTTCTGCATAGAATAATTGTAGAATTCTCTCTAAACAGAGCTATAATTTTGCTAAACTGTAAACAGTTACACTAATTAAAAAGGTATTAAGTCTTCGAATAAAAAAGGTCACAGAACTTTATTTATGTAGACCAAAAGTTTACTGTTACATGAGCAGGAAATACAACAAACCAGGAGGTTTGTGGGAATATAAGTGGAAATTCCTAACTAAACATGACTTAGGATTCAGTCTTTTCAAATTGAGGACAACTCCATATTTAAACAAGGGAGTTAATTGAACACAGAACTGGTATTAAAAACTTTAAAAACTTATTTATTTTAAATTTAGAGAAAATGAGCAGAGCTTACCGGATTTTTGTCCTAATGGAAAGCATATCTGTTGCCTTCTTTTCGTTTCCTTGACAGAAATGAATAATCATTACGGTTTGTCACTGCAAAAAATCACTGGAATCTTGGAGCTCAGGCTACCATAAATTATCCTATAATATCTCAAAACCTAGCACGAAAGCCTACATTTTGGGACTAACCTTGTGCCTACATTGATGAAATTGGTGTCCATATCCACCGTAATATAACAAATGTTCAGTTTATACTATTATATAATAAAACCTTTAATTAACGGAATTTTAATTCCTTGCTTTTACTAATCTTGAAAACTTACACAGTTTATTATCGAATATTAATTCAGATTCGTTAGTTTATATAACTAAGACTGACAAGAATCACAAAAATGACACAAACAACACTGAAAAATGTTAAAGGGCAACAAATGCGAATTCCATTCCCTGCTTATGTATTAGTGACCGGTTGTGTTGGGAGGTGTACAGTCCTAGTAAGTAGATATAGGATGTTACCCAGTAGCATTCCAACAGACATGAACTGATATGATGAGACCAGAACAAGGACAACACAAAAAGTGATCCATCGATAAAGCAGGACAGAACAATATTACAAAAAAGGAAACAGACCAGACCATTTTTAGAACGGACATTCCGTGATGGTCAGCCAATTTGTTATGCTTAGATATATGTATGTATTCTTATCTCTACGGCGAGAAGTTACATGAAATAGGTCTATAAAATAAATTTGTTTAGTTGATATCAGCTTTTGCTAGTAACCTGTCGATATATAACGAACTTGCAATCTCCCGCACGAATAAACATTTTCAAATTTATTTTCGCATTTTGCAATAATGCATTTAAACATTTCCAATGAACAGTTTTATATCTGTTTCTTAGTAAAGGAGCACATGTTTTGTCTATTACGATAATACAAGAAAAATAACTTGTCGAACCGAATGTAAGGGGGAAAAACTAATGACTTTCATCATAAATAAAAAACGTGGCAATAGGCGATAGTTGTAGAAAAACAAGGACCCATTTTGATTCAACAAAAGCTTCAGCAATATTTATCTTTACGCCCCATACTTCGGTGAGGGAAATATGTGTTGAAATTATTATAAGTTTTAAATCCTAATGCTAAAAAATGGAATTTTTAATTTCGCAGTTGAAAGAATTTTTAGGTTGTATCCATCTGATA
>JAOXYI010253742.1:0-10735 GCA_028566495.1 Lithophaga antillarum
CTGCTGTAAAAGTATTAACATTCGCGGTGTTTTAATTTTCGCTATTTTCGGCTTGATTTCCGCTAAAATAAATACCCGCGAAATAAACGTTTTTATATAAACCTTAACTAAAAAAATGATTAAATCGTGATAATCATACCCATTAATACGTCGTTACAAATTATTCCGCGAAAACTGTAATCAGCGAAAAATAATACTTTGACAGTATTTAAGTTCAGCAGTTTGAACAATGTTTTTCCTCCAAATCGGGACATCAGTTCTGTCAATAGTTTGATTTTATAATTACTAAGAGTTGTCTTACCGGCAATTTAATAGTCTTCATAAGAATTTATTTATCCGTTGCAGAAGACTAAATTGTGCTTGAGTGCCAATTTAAAAATCGGATATCAGAATAAAAAATGCACATTGTTTTTATTTTAATATTTGTGATGACTTCCTGTAAATCATAAAAAAAACTGTAAGCCATTCGAAAACTGGAAACTAGAAATATTTTTATGGACTTTCAAGGAATATTAAAGCTTCTATTTAATTCTGGATATGCGCAAATAACGTGGATATCATTCATATAGACAGTATTGGTTTGAGACAACAAAACAATGACAAAAGAAATAAATAGTACTTTTTAGATTGTACTTCATTTTTTGAATGAAATTTTGTGTAGTGTCACAAATTATCAAAACTTACTTGCACACCGTGGCTTTTCTCCTTCCCATTGTCCATCTGACCCACAACATCTATGGTCGGTTCCTCGTAATACATAACCAGAATCACATTGGTAGGTAATGGTTTCACCGTATTTGTAGGTAAGAGAAGTACCCACAACTTTTCCATTCACTAGACTGTCCTGTCCACATGTGACCTCTTAAAAAGAGCATTAAAATTTTATATTGTTTAACAATAATTTGTTGCAGAATGTTTACTGGGGTATTATTCCATTACAGACTGAACCAAATAGTTTTGCTCTGATATGAGCATTAATAAATAATGTTTTCTATGAATAGACAGTCACTATGAAAAAAAAACCTGATAGTATTATGTTATCAATAGATAATTTCCGCATTGGCTGCGTTACTGGTTCGGGGATTGCTATATTGCCAAGGGGGCTTAACCTCCTATAAATCAAGATGCCAAATGCCAATAACGTGCCCTGTATTGAAATCGTTAGTTACTAATAATTTCATTAAGTTTCTTGCACTTAAATCGTCCATATCTGCGACTGGTTTGAATTTAGACTACAATGGTTTGTGTGATATTTATCGTCTAAAATATAAGAAATTGGTCCGAATAACCACGGGGAAGCAATTTATGCAAATACTAGAGTTGATAGTCAATTCTTTAACATTTGTTGCTGAATTGCTTGAAATACCTTACTGCTTCGGTAGAATCGTTGTTTTCACAATATTTAGATGTCAAACATTAAAAGCATCAAGTAAGATCTGTGTGTTGAATATAAGCAATGCCTGAATTATAGAAATAAATTATCAATTAATGCGTCAAAAAGAAAAATACCTATACCAACCTTCTTCACAACAAGTTCCGCTGTAACCTCCCTTGCAGAGACAACTCGTTATGTTTGATGTTCCACCATTCAGACACATCTGTGTGTTGCAAAGTTTTAACTCGTATGCGTAGTTTTCAGTTGCACAAGTTGTAAACAGAAAGTCGCAATACGCTTTGTATCTGTAAAGCCACACTGACCTCGTTCGGTAGGTGTATCCATTGCACTGTGCACTGCACGCTGTCCAATCTCCCCATTCGCCCCATCGACAATTGCAGTAGCTCCAGTAATTGGTGTTTATACAACACTTCTCCGTTTCACATGTGGCACCCTCGTAACCATCGGCGCAAGAGCAAACATATCCATTCGGTATATCTGTACATGTGCCTCCGTTTTTACAAGGATTTGAAGAACAAAGACCAGTAACTGAAAACATTAATGTTAATTTCTTATATGCTTTCAAAAAAACTTTCGAATGTTTCAATATGGATCCAGTAAGCAAGACCCTTTAAATGTTATTGGTTTCATTACATGAAACATTGATTTTTTTATACGTACATGTATTCTGTGTGTGGAAAGAGTAGGAATGAACAATTTCGAAAAAAATCTTCCTTCGGAAAAAAATATATGCAATTACCAAGAAGTTCACCACGTTACAAAGCTGTCAGATTTACATTGTGTTAGGATGCTTAAAGTAGGTTATGTGTGATAATTATGATACAGACCACTTTAGGCTAAGATTTTAAATGAATAATACCGTATTTTGGAATTCGTAAAAAAAAAACATCAAAAGTAGTCAGCGAAAAATAATAGAAATATAAACACTCAAACGAAACAATAGGTTTTTTGTGCAAAGTAAATAATATTAGCCGTTTTTCATCATTTATGTCATCAAAGAATTACACTACATTTAATGGTAAATAAATTGTACGTCACAGCGGCAATAACGTCAACCGTTATTAACTTTTGATGTATTCACTTATAATATTCAAGGCTATTATTTTCTCAACAATAATTAATTCCAATTATAACAAATTATGACTATATATGCTACTTAACTTTCTTATAATCGCTTCAGACACAAACAGACGGCTCAAAACTAGGATCTATGACAAAGGCGATTATTTAGTTTCCTATTGTTTCAAAAATAGAGACTTACTCTTAATTCAAAAACTACTCCAACGGGGTTCTCAGGACGAACAATATAAATCAATACATCGCCATTACGAATTGGTTGATCGTTACAGTGTCTCGGTGTCTCAAAATATATTTACTCTGTCATAGATCCCACATATCCATTATCGTCCATCTGATTTTATTACCGGTTTAGTCATGTTCCTGGTCGTGACACTTCAACTTGAGATGAGTTTGGAATCGCATGACGGGTGATGCATGCATAGCAGGAGATGCTTACCCTGTCGACGCACCAGGTCTCACTCCGTTTGGAGTTCATGCGATTCCCACTGTTTTCTCTCCCATGTTTGTCTGTCTAAAACTGGACATATGAGATTTGAAGTGACTTCGATAAACTACCTTGATATTTCAGACATTCTGTTCTTTTTGGGAATTTCAAGAAGATATTTTTTATTCCTTTCGATATTTTTGATTGTGATTGTTCTACTGAGAAAAAAATGTTCAATTATGTATTTTTGATTGTGATTGTTCTACTGAGAAAACAATGTTCAATTATGTATACATGGCGCATTACAATGAATGTTTTTATATACCTGCGCAAGATGGCATTTTCCCTGTCCAATCACCACATGAGCTACATGTTCTTGTATCGTCCCCATTAACCAACATATATCCATCGTTACATTTGTAATTTATACTGCTTCCGTATGTTGTATCAGTACCAATTACTGCGCCGTTTGCTATACTATGTCCAGGACAAGCGACGGCTATTTAAAAGATAATAATAATATCATTATTGTACTTCATCAGGCTTTGCTACATAATTTACGTAAACAATAAACAGGATATTTTTAATTGCTGACGTTAGGCAATATCTTCAATACTACTATAGCACAGGACACACAAGAGTGGATCCATGATTTTGAAATAAACGGTCTTACCTCCAAACACTACCAAAAATGGAGTCTAAGGCCGATTTTTTACCAGTTCTATAGCTTTTTTTAAAAATATTCTGACAGATAGGGATCCGACGTTGACACAGAAAACTTTTAATCAGCGATGTCAACAAACTAATGCAGAATTCAAGAATGAACAAGATTAACAACAGACAGTAGTGAGGTATTCAAGTGGCAACAATATCTTTTCGTTTGACTGACGATATTTTTATATATGAAAATAAATTGAAGGAAATGATGTAATTTCTCTTAAGGCTTTTCCGGAATTCCGGGTAAGGCCACAATAAATTAATTACACTTGTATTAGATTTTCACTAATTTTTTTTTCTGAAATAAGTGCGGGCGGGCGAATTTTAGTTTTTATTTTCTGTCTATTTAGGTGGAAAATGGCTTAAAAATAAATAAATATGGGCACATTTTCTACAAAAAGCAAAAAAAAAAATGTAGTGAAATAATAGGGGTGGGCGGGGATGAAAATCTAAGTTAATTTATTGTGGCCTAATATGGAAAATTTTGGTTTTATGTCTCCACTCTATGTCCAGAAATAGTAAGTCGTAATGAAAACATAATGACTTTTCTTCGGCAAGGAGGTCAATAAGCATCTTTTTGTTTTGATTTATGCTTAACAGACAATTTTATTGTCCTGTAAATTATGTTGCATTTGGATAAATATTTACATATAATACTATATGCAACATCTTCGAAAGTTGCATATGACGACATAAAAGTGAAATAAATCTAGCAATCCCTGTTCTTTTATTAGCTACTAGATCATTTAAGTTGAACATATGTTAACATATTTAAAAAGTGAATTCACTTATCATAAAATGTATAATCCTATACAATGATAAATATGATACTATACTTCCAGCATTGAAGATCAATTTATATTTAACAGATTAAATATCGAACAGAGTAATTTTGGCCATTAATAACTCACGACGATGTCCTGCCAGGCAGGAAGGTCTATATTCTGACAATGCAAGCATACATGATTTCCGTTTTGTGTTATATACGCATGATTATGGAAGAGGGAAAAAATATTCATCCTTCTTGATATACTAATTTATTATTCATATATTTATGCATATATTAATATATAAATAAATAATTTAAAAGCATTAAATTATTTATTGTGATGCTACCTGCTATATATTGCTGACTTATAGCTTCCAAAGAACGTTGAAAAAAATATTTAAGTATCTCTCAGTTAATTTTCAAGAAAATTGAAAAATACAACAAACACGTCTACAAATCTGATAAATTTTCAATCTATGTAACTATTTTACCTATACATGTTGGTTTTATTCCCGACCATGTGCCATCTTCGTTACATGTCATGGAGACATCTCCCAATAGTGTGTAACCCGTTTTACACTTAAAATAAGCTATACTTTCAATTGATTGGCCATCACTGTATGATACAGCACCATTTAGCAGATTCTCTTGAGGACATGTTTGCTCTGAAGGTATAAACAGACGGTGTCACAAAATTAGAATTTATTTCAAATTAACAGCATCAGACACGTCTTTGAATATGCAATGACAACGAGTAATTTAAGAGAAAAAACACAAAAAACCTTAATCCAACTTTGAAGAGAGTTATAAATTGAAAGATTTCATAGATATTACATTTGTGAAGACGTTTTTTAGTAGGGGTATTAAATCGTTTGTGTATCACGTTTTCTTCAAACGCATAACAAATATTTGAACTTTATCTATAAATCGGATATCAGTTCACTAAAATTTGTTGTAAATCTAACTTGTAGAATGAAGAACTTGATATGCTTATTTTTCTTTTTTACAGTAAAGTTGTTCACCTCATTTCCAAAACTACAGTTGCAAAAAGGAATGTTAAAGTGATGAAAAAAAAGTCGGTTGAAACTAGGTCAGACGATATTTTCAAATGTGTCACGAAATGAGTTAGAACTGTGGAAAAACTTAATTGCTACCCTTTACCGGCATGTGTAAACATGTGAATGTGACTGGATGTACTAAATAAGATCTGGGAAAATCCAGTTATACTGCTAATCTGTCTTTGTCTAAACAAGGTTGACAAAATAACATAAGTCTAGTATAAATCTCGAGAAAATTGTTTGTTTTAATTAATGCCCACTAAATATTATGCGAGATTTACTACTAAGGTCGTATGCGATAACGTAGATGCTGCAATGGAAGCACTTTTAAGTCCAAAATGGTACTTAATGGATTTGTGTTGCCTGTCGGAGCTCGATAATAGTAAAGTTTTGTTAGTCTAAGATTTCAATTCATTTAATCTTCTTGTCAGATACGGCTGAACCGACTGTATCAAAACTTACTGACAGATATGGTCCTTTCGCAAATATTTTTTTTTGCAATTGGAAATCTTTACTTCTTAGAATCTATAACTTACCTTCACTACAAGTCTTTCCAGAGTATCCATCATAACAGTTACATGTGAAACTATCTGGTTCATTTTTGCATGTACCGTGAATACAAGGATTTGAAGAACACAGATTGTAAACTGAAAAAGTAATAATGAATTTGTTAAACCTTTGATAACTACATACACTTTTTAAGTTGCTCATAGCTATATCCGATAACAAGGTACTATTATTTGAAAAGTAAATTTCGTATAAGTTGCTATTTTAAGCCGTTGTTATGTGTAATAGTTTAACAACAAATATTATACTGTACTTTTTCTAAACAATGTCAGAAAAAGTTATGGAAACGATCTTCATTTGGCTGCGACAGAGAAAGAGAACTGTTATCAGAGAGACCTTCAGAAAATAACTAAGCTGTGAAGTCAGAAAACGCTTCTAAGCCAACAAATTCAAGAAACGTAGTTAAACATTTGATTTTTAATTTTTATGTAAAACTGCAAACTTTACCAATGCATGCTTGTCTTGTCATGTTAAAAAAATGCTCATTCCTTGAAACGCTGATATAAATTAGTGGACACTGAGATAAAGAAAAAACATTTCTTTACTGTTGTACCAAAGGAATAGTACATGATATGTCTGTTTTACCTGCACAACGAGGAGTAGTACCAGACATTTCACCGAGTCCCTGGCATGTTCTGCTGCTGGCCCACTCACTTATGATACTACCCGTAATTCCATCAACAAGTACGTAGTCGTCATTACAAAAGTATGTTATCACGGTCCCGAATCTAATTGTACTGTCTGTTAATACTCCATGAATATAGTCTGATACCCCTCCATTTTTTATACTTTCTACAGAGCATGTTATTTCTGGAAAACAGAATGAATACTATGTATGTGTTCGTTCTAAACAAAATAATGAGAAGATTAAGGGTTTCAGTCAAAAAAAAGTCTACTTTCAGTGAACATTTTTGTATACAACAGTAGACAAGTCTACTGCAGATGGTGATCACTTGCATTCAAAAACAATTCAGCTGTCAGTCTTTGATAGTAGAGTAATATTTTCACGTAAACGCTACAGTAAAGCCAAATAAACTCGGACAAAACCTGGGTTTTGAAATATTAAGGAAAATTTGTGTAAGACATTATATGCCTATATGCTATTATCGGTAAACAATTAAAATCTTAGTTTATTGGTCGATAATCTTAGGTTTCAGTATTCAGTTGTATTTTAGTTTATAATCCAGGATTTACACCAAGAAACTAAGATGATCACAGAGAATCTTATATTGCCACGTACTGATAATATATGTTTTCAAACATTTATTTGAAAAAATTAACCATCTCTAAAACCACTCAAAGCACGCACATACACCTAAGGTAACATAACAAGGCATGTATTATCAATATTACATTTTCAGGAAAGACAGACAACATTGTTCTAGGAGTACAGCAACAAATAAAGGATATATATATGTAGGTTTGATTCATTTAACTTCACTGAAAGTTTAAAACGCATAAATAGAATTCTACTCGATTTAGGTCTAATCTGAACGTGTCCGATTAAAGCGAGTCCTCAGGTAAAGGATTTGTTTTAGGACAATCTTTACAACAGCTTATTTTAGCCAAAACAAGTACAGTTCCACTAACCCGTGGAAAAAACGGCAAATGTGTATTAATTTAATACGAAGTCAATTTATAAAAGTCACTGGAGAACAAAATCCTAAGGGTTAAAATATATTATGTGGTACTGACAATAAAATATACCTTCATCACAGTTCTTTCCTTTATAGTCGTGAACACAATGACACGTGTATCCACCAGGATAAGGGTCACATGTTCCAAAGACACAAGGATAAGCTAAGCACAAATCTATCACTGAAACAGAAAGTTGAAAGATACAGATGTATTGCATCAGGCACAAAAAAATTAAGCTTGTATCTACTCCCATCTTAACAGTTTGTAACAAATTTGCTGCATGATAGTAATTATCTGGTCCGTTGATCCGCCTCCTAATTTGGTGGAAATTTATTTAAGTCGCATTCGACTTGACGGATATCTCCATACATAACAAACTTTGTAATTCCAGCTACAGCCTTAGGCTTCTACCAATAAAAATAAGTGGTAGCTAATACTTGGAAAATACATTAGCTTTAAAAGGAAACCTCAGATCTATATGTGAAAATATACTTTCATGCTGTGAAAAAATACGGAGAAAATTTTCGAACAATATAATTCACAATGTAACACAAGTTATCTGAACTCTAACAGGAAATAGAACTTAAACAACAAGAGTTTTACCATCGAGCTTTAGACGAATGATCACAATATTAACCGAAATCCAACAAAGGTAGGCAGGTCTAGTCGATTTTGTTGTATTAGATTGAACTGTTTATTTTTCTTTTTACATTCACCTTGCGTGCATTTGTTTTTCTTTCTTATTTTTATTGTTATTATTATTATTTAGTGCGCATTATATATTTAATTCAGTTAATTATTATAACCTGCTGAACTAAAACATTACAGAATTCGACGAAATTGTCTCAAATTCCGGGTAAGCAAAATCTTGCTATCTGAAGAAAAAAGGTGCTACATACTTTTACATTCTGGTTCTGTTCCTGTCCAGTCACCATTTGCGTTACACGTTCTATATTGGTCTCCTTCTATCGCGAAACCATGATCACATGTGTAACTGATTACACTTTGGTAGGTAAAAACGTTTTCGTTAACTATGCCATTTTCTATTTCAGGTGTAGGACATGTTACCACTGGAAAAAATAGTCTTTATTATTTTATTCAGTGGAACCACCTTTTTTCCAGTTAAACCGACATATTGTGTGATTTTGTGGATGATAATGAAAGAAAATGGGTTTCAGAACCAAATGTAAAGAATAAAACAAATTCAAGAACATACTAGGACATGTAAATATGTAATGCATACGGTATTTCCTGAAACTGACTCGAGTAGGACAGACCAAATCCATACAATGTACTGCACTGGCGATGCACGAATACAGCACAACTTTCAAACAGTTTGTTAAAATCCATCATGTGAATAAGAGATGTGGATTCTATATTCTCCCCCTAATACTACACATGGAAAAATAAAGATGGTTAACTGTGAGTACACAACTGTAATTCGTTTTATGTTAAGTGTATTATCCATAAAAAAAAAGAATACATTTAGCCATAAGTATATGTATCTTATCAAAATGATTTTAAGTGAAAATGTAAGTAAAATGTGAAAAAATAAATAAACTAATGCACAAGTGATACATGTATGTATGTACAAAAGCAATTTTGTAAAGTTTTGCTGAAGTTCATCCAGTGCTTAAGGAGAAGTTACGGATTGTGGATTATCACTTTTTATCGCATCAAAACTTAAATGTCTGTATACATTGTATCATAATGTATGTAAAATTTGGGAAAATAAAATATGAGATACAGAATTCAAAGTAAAAGAAGAATTGTTGAAAATTTTTGTGAAATTTATCAAAGGTGGAGAAACTGTGGGTTGTAGCTTGCCAACTTTTCTTGCATGCTGTTTCGTAAGTGCAAGTATAATAATAAGTCTTGAGAGTCGCCAAATGTCAAGCAATTAAATTTTCAACATTTAATCATTTTTGCGTATTCTGTTCGCTTTTTTTTAAGTTCAAAAAAGCTTTATATCTTTTCATGGGTGATTAGAATCACGATAGATCTGTGCGTGAGAGAAAATGCTAAGTTATTTGAAGGATTGTGTAACTACATGAGAATCCCGGGTTCACATTACTAGGTTATTATCGAGTGAAAACTTGTCTCAGACATGGTCAGGCTACACAAATTCATGATCTGTTTAACAGCGACACCATTTTCACAATGATAAATTTTATTTGTTCCTGCTGTTCTTTTATTGTTTTCTCATTGACTGATAATTTAAATCTGACAAGTGTTTAAAATATTGCTTTTGTAAGAGGATCCGCAACGTCGGGTTTTTCCCTGCGTTCAACCCATCAGATTGAATAAATTTTGTCTATTTCTAGAAATTGATAGAGCACTTGACGCTTGACGACTCAAAAACTTAAAAGTTAAAACAATAAAAATTTGGGGAAAAAACATGAAATCTTATCATTATGTAGAAAAAGAACTCGGGTGGGGCCGGGGGATTGGAAAGAGTGACTAACGGACGAACGAACGAATAAATAACAAACTAACGGATAGATCCCCTTTTATCTAATTCCTGTATCGAGGAAAGCCTACAAAAACAACATAAACTGATATGAATATATTAACTTTCATATGATGGCCACACCATACCTGTACACTGTGCCGTTCCTATCCAGTCGCCAAATAAATTGCATGTTATAACATCATCTCCAGTTTGTGTGTACCCTGTAGAGCACGTGTACGTCCTTGTGCATCCGATATTTAGGCACATTGTTGTCATAACGCCATTTTCTACGTAATTGTCTGCAGGACAAGTTATTTCTGCAAATAAAACCCATATTCTTTTTCATAATAGAAATTACTAAATACGATTTTTTTAGGGGGCGTTAGCAATTTATTCCACCAAAATACCATCTGGTCGTGAATAATTCAGTGATTACGTAAGAGAATGTTTAATATATTTAGTCACCTAAAGTATTGGTATTTAAACTAGAGGCTCACCTGAGTAAGCCTGAATCGCTCACCTGGTTTCCTAGTGGCTTCAGGTTAGCACACGACACGGGGGGGTCACTTCCTATATAGCAGTATATATACACGTGCCGCCCGAAAGGGTCTATTTTTCAAGCTGTCAAGCTATA
>JAOXYI010253852.1:0-10734 GCA_028566495.1 Lithophaga antillarum
AAGGGAAATGGGGACAATGGGTGTGGGGAAGGGAAATGGGGACATTGGGTTGGAGGGGGGAAATTGGGACAATGGTAATGGGGAAGGGGAATTGGGCATGAAGGGAACAGATGTCCACTTGCCAAGATATTTTGATGC
Source organism: Lithophaga antillarum (assembly GCA_028566495.1). Classification (NCBI taxonomy): domain Eukaryota; kingdom Metazoa; phylum Mollusca; class Bivalvia; order Mytilida; family Mytilidae; genus Lithophaga; species Lithophaga antillarum. Next base: position 139 of record JAOXYI010253852.1, read on the forward strand.
CAAACCCATGTCCTGTGTCTTCTTCATCAATGTGCAAAAATTGTATTGATTTGAACAGTTCAGGGAAAAGTATTACCTTGATGAATAAGCTACATCATTTTCCTTGAACTTGTATGTAAGAGACTACTATTTCATTGACAGCAACCTCAGGTTTACAGCCTGCTATAAGAAGGAACCTATTTCTTTGACATATCTGTTGAGGCTGTTACTTCAGTGAGCTAGTACTGTAAAACCCAGCTCAGCATGCTGGCTAGTACAGACATCAAAATATGCATCAGTTACTCATATCTATATGCAGGAAGAGCATAGTCAAAATGTGGGCAATAAAGTCAACTTGAAAAAAATTATCAACTTTAACATTTATGCATGGGCAAATCTGAGATCTGCCACCAGACACATAAATGCAACCACTCATCATTTGAACTAATTTTGGTAACTACAAGCACTTCAACCAAATTGTCTGATTTGGGGCAAATTAACTAATTTTAGTCATTGCTGTGTGCTGAGATGGATAAACTATATAGAAGTAAAAAAATGTGATGGAGATTATAGATAAATGATGAAAAAACAAACAATAAAAATCAATGAAATTGAAAACTCTTAAACAAAAATAATTGTTAATAGTGGATCATAAAATAAACAAAAAAATTAATAAAATATAAAAATTCTTTTAAAAAAAAGTATAAAATAATTGTAAATATTAGATCACAAAATAAACAAAAAAAAATCAATAAAATATAAAAATTCTTCAAAAAAAATAATAACAATAATAATTATAATATTTGTAAATATTGGATCGCAAAATAAACAAAAAAATCAATAAAATAGAAAAATTCTTCAAAAAAAGTATATAATAATTGTAAATAGTGGATACAAAATAAATGAAAAAAAATCAATACAATTAAAAACACTCTTAAAAAAAATATAAAATAATTACAAAGAGCGGATCACAAAATAAAAAAAAATCAATAAAATAAAAATAAAAAAATCATTAAAAAAGTATAAAATAATTGTAAATAGTCGACCACAAAATAAACCAAAAAAAATCAATAAAATAAAAAATTCTCTTGATATATAAAAAAGTTGTAAGTAGTGGATCACAAATAAACAGAAAACCAAATAAAGTGTTTTAAACAATTTACATGTTCCAATATAATAGAACAGTCCATATTCGTTTTCAGTAAAATTAATTTCTTTAGAAACAACTGCTAGATAATATTTGTTTTTTAGTTATCCCCTACAATGTGAACTTAATTTGTTTTTATTGTCTGATATCTCAAAAAATATTTTCAGGTTCAGTTTTGGAATTTGGGAAGGGAATGTACAACTCAAAATTTAATAAGAAAGTATATTTAGTTTGTTACTTGACAATTATCCTGTTTTTTATTTTCCTGTTATTTCTTTCCTTTTGTTATTTGAATATAGCATATGACTAGGTTGATGAGAATGTAGAAGAAACAAAGATTACAGACACAGCCATTTACCTGTTGTTTATTATTTATTTAGTTATTTTGATCTCATGATGACATAACTGAAGAGCTATTGATCTACCAAGATTACAGACTCAGTAGTGATGCGGTCATTCTTTTGGTGACATCATATACACATTCCGTATTTTTGCAAAACAGTTATGGCTAGACCACTAGGTTGAAGACGCTACTGGTGAAATGTTGTCTATTTTTTTCAGACACAGTAATGATGCAACCAGTATTTTTCTGTGACATACATGTATTAAGGTATTTCTGATATGCGATTGTGAGGAGACCACTAGGTTGATGCTAACAAGATCGACATTCTATGGAGAGTACAGACACAGTAGCAATGCATGCAATATTTTAGTGACATCATATATTCATTTAGGTATTTTTGTAGTGTGATTGTGATGAGACCACTACATTGTAATACTATTCAAAAGATTTTGATCTACAATAATTACACAGTAGTGATAGAGCCAGTATTTTAATGAAATCGCATGTACAAATTTGATAATTTTTGCAGTGTGATTATGACAATACCACCAAGATGATGCCACATCGAAAGAGGTACAGATCTTCATAGTTTGCACCTAATGTAGGGATGCAGCCAGTATTTTTATTATGATATGAGACCACTAGGTTGACAACTTCGCTGCACAGATATTAATTTGCAGATATTCTAGGAATGGGTCAAGCAGTCAATTTTTTATGATATACCATATGATTTTGTAACATAATTATAATTATTGCATTATGTTGAAGACACTGCTGATGGGATGGTGGTGTACAAAGATAACATTAGCCTGGCAGCCAATATTTTCTTGTTGAATGATCAGTATGCAATCTTGAAATGTGAATAAGTTAAGAATGTGAGTATCTAGAATGGACTAGGATGACTACCAGAGTGATACAAACAAGGTATTCAGTACAAAAGAACCACAGGTAAATAAATTGATATAGAATTATAACAAAAGTAGGAATGATATATTATAATTAAGAAATTTGGACTGTTAAGGTCTATCTATCTATCAAAATTGCTTTTGGTGCTAGTTGGGGAAAGAACTGTTGAATGTTTAGACAAAGATCGCTGGAAGATGAAGTGAAAAATATAGAAAAAAGTTTGTATTGAATTTTTGGCATTCTGTTATTTGCAAAATAGATATATATATTCATTCTGAAAGGATTATTCTGTACATCCTTACATATTAATTTTGTATAAAGGAGTGTGACCAATGCTTAATAGAAGCAAAATGGTAACATTTAAAATAAGCTAATTTACATATGCAGTATGATACAGCCACAGCAAGTTATCAAAAGAAAGTAACTGAACTCAGCTACAGCCTACATAACATAAATAAGTGTGCACAGTAATGTGAATTTCAATGACTTCATGTTGATAAAACAAAACTTCGAGAAAAAACTCTGAAAAATAATGAATTCCAATACTTGATAAAAATTGAAAATTGGTCCCTTTGACACCTTATATCCAGAAAACTGTGAGAGTTGCATAAAATCTCTATAAGTACTACTAAAATGTATTACAAAATTAAGATCTTCTGTATCTGTAGATCTGTAGCATATCATATATCATATTCATCTTTGTATTTCCTGATTTCCCGAGTCAATTTTTTTCAATTAGATCTGGTGGAAAATTTTTTGTCAAAATTTAGGATCTGTTAGGATACCCAATAAAACTTGTTCCTTTATATGTCAATAATGATGTTTAACCTTCAATACACAGATACTTACATCCATAGACTTGATGTATAACAAATCAAATGGTTCTGGATTCTTATTATACTGAGCATTAAGTACATTCAAAAGTTCTTGACTGGTGTATATGTAGTTCTGTCTATTATAACAATCCTCACAAATCGCTGACAAATATACATCTGACCTGTTCAACAAAAAATATTGGTAAGATGCACTAAAATTTATAAATTGTATTTCCTTTACCTTCTGTAACATTAGTTTTGGTTACAAGCTGTTCTCGGGCTATTTAACTATTTTCCAAAGAACTGGATAACCTGTGAACAACTGACAAATACAGAAAAAAACGAGAAGTCTCTATTTGAGTTTCTGACTTATCAACAATGCTGGTCACATTCAAAACAACTGTTGTCAATTTCAAAGATTTAAAAAACTTTTCTGGAAGCAGTATTAACAGGAAACTAACATACTGTAAATATTGAGGAAGGTATTAACATTTATTGCATTCTATTTTATATACACATAATTAGAATAATAAGCCAGTTGTTCTTGTTTCCTGAAGTACTTTTATATGTACATGTATCTTTCATTTCTTTTATCCAGGGGCCCCGGTGGTCAAGTGGTCTAGGTAGTTAGTCATGCCTACTATAGATCATCGGCATGTCAATACTGGGGCTGTTGGTTCGACCCTTTCAAGTAGTGAAGGTGTACTTGACTCCTACCTTAACTGACAAGGATAATACCAGTTTTCCTGTTGAAAGTCGGGTGTCACTGGGTAATCCGGATTCCTCTCCTAGTTAAAAATGGATGCCACAATATAGCTAAAAAAATTGACGAAAGTGGTGTAAACACCCCATTCAATCAATCAATCAATCATCTTTTATCCAAATAATATAAAGTATACAAAAATAAAGGAAATCTTATGTTCCTGGAATGATGTAACGAAAATTTCAAGTCATTAAAATAATTTTAAGGCTTTTTTTTTCAGTAATAAAAATCAGTTATGTAAATTAGAAATAAAAAGTTTTGTGTTCTTCTGAGGTCCCATAGTCCTTAATATCGGTAGTTTGATACCTTGAAAAAAATTGACCTAGTCATGTGACTTACCAATATGAATTCTGTTGCTCTCCTGATGTCACATGATCTTTTACAGCAGATATACAGACAAATTTGAACAATGGTTTACCATTCTCTTGTGTAAAACTTTCAAACGTCCTAATAAATAAAAGGATGCGACATGAAAATTACGGAACTACCCATACAACTTCTGATATATATACATCAAATAATTTTAAAATTCAGAAGACATAAATTCATATACCAAAAAGTCTGATTCCTAATAATTCTTTGGCTGAATGATTCTTAACACACCAGAAAGATTGACAGTTAACTCCTTCTGTATATCAAAATTATCTTTTATGCGGATTTTCAATGTTATACATGTATATTATGTGTACAATAAAGTCTATGAATATTATGAATTCACAGTAATTATTCACTGATTTCTACTAAATTAGAAAAAAAAAATAAGAAGCTTGCCAGCTTGAATCAGGTCCAATACAAGAAAAAATTCTTGACAACTTTCATTTAAATCAATTCTGTGGTTCTATGCATTAAGACGCTGAGTAATTTTTTGGCAAAAATTAGCACAAATTGCATTCTTTGCAAAAATCTGCAAAATGTGAATTTAAAGAAAAACTACAAACATATGTTAAGCATGATACTTCTGTTTCAGATGAAAGCCATCACCAGTTTTAGCGAGGATAACATAATTTTCTTTGTCAATCGACATTTTAAACAGTTTCTCTTTTATATGGGTCATCTGTTAGGAAAATCTTCTGAAACTATTCCTTCAGTGTCCTTTATTTCTTAAGAGAAAGAGGAAAAAGGTCAAAAACTAAAGTTGACGGAAAACAGACTATGAAAGACCTTGTCGCAGTAACAAAAATAGCATGCTTTGAATCACATAAGCTATTATCTTCTTCATAGATAAGTAAGCATTAAAATACAATAATCACATGGAATTTTGTTTCCGACTTACGATTTAATTTGATCAACAAATTGTCTGACTTCTATTGGTGGTTGTGTTACAATAAGTTCTACTTCATTACCGCCTTCTGTTACAAATATCTACAAAATTTACATAAAATTAATTAATATCTATAAAATGTATATAAAATTAATTAATATCTATAAAATTTGTATAAAATCAATTAATATCTATAAAATTTACATAAAATCCATGAATATTCAAGCTTCAATTAACTATTGGTCTAACTTGCTTCTAGATACTGTGAAGTCTGGAGTTCTCTCCAGGTATCATGTTTCCCTGATGGTATAATGTGTATATTTATGTTCCTTTCTTTGTTAATTTATTTATATCCCAATTTGTGAGTTATTTTTTTAAATTAACATATGTTTTTCTTGCGGTTGAAAATGTTATTATAATGTCAAGATAACTTCATCGTCAAAAAAAGGAACAACACCTGATGACCTTAAAAAAAGAACACAGTTTCTATGCAATTTACAAAAATACTTGTGAAATGAATATATACTGATACATAATTTTTTCCGTACCAAGAGTGAAATAAATCTGTAGGACATGTGAAAATACAGTAAAACCTTGTTATACCACCACCAATTGTCAAGCAAAATTTAGGTATTATAAAGGGTTTAGCGATAAATCGAGGGACTTTGGAAAACTGGTGTTAAGCAAGGTGGTGAACGAAACAAGTGCCATTATAATGAGGTTTTACTGTAATGCTCTGGCTCTCAGATAATGACTTTCGATAAATGGAATGGATGGGAGGGCCAGTATCGGAAGAGTTCCTTTCAATTTTAACTTGCCCAACAAGGTTTCAACTTTGTCAGGCAAGTGGGCAATCATTTATTTCTAATACTGCATTCATATTTTTGCATTTTTTGCACAGTTCTACAGAATTCTGCTGTATAGGAAATCCCAAACATAATTTGTGTATTACATTTTCTGTTCAGGGCTTCTTGTTAATTTGATAAAGATTCTTTGACAGTTCATCAAGTCCCTGATATTCTCTGTTAAAACTCCCTTGTACATCTTGGGGTTGAAAGGATAAAATGGACTAACATTACCTTTACTTCTAATACTTATATTAACATGTGAATTTGACAAACAACAGCAGTTACATACATACCAACACATTGGTCGTGTCAACAAGTTCATTATCTGTAGCATTGACCACAAGGTCAAACTGGTTAATTCCTCTACTGATAAAGTCAGCCATCAAAACTCTGTTGTATATGATGCCTGTGTTGTCGCCTATCTCAAGTCCGTTGTTACGGTTACCAGATTGTATACCATATTTCACTCCACCAAAGGAATCCTGGTCTGTAGCATATACTGTCACTATACTTTGTCCTATCGGGGCTCTGGTTGATATACCTGATGAACACAAATAAGTACACGTTACCTGATTTTCTACATATCATCAGTTGTCCTATTTCACAGCATATCTTGCAAAATGTCTAAATGATTGGTCAGTACTATTCTGATAAATTTCTGCCCATTTTTTATCAAGTCAATTCAAATTAGGATAACTATAGGAAAATAGTGGGTAAATAAATTTCATATCAGGCGAGACTTTGACTTGCCAATATGAATTTTACTGTCCCAATATTTTCCCATAAGAACAATAGGACAATATGTAACTAATAATATCAGGTATGAGTCATGATATGAAGTATTTCTGTGCATTTTCCTCCATTTTTTTGTAATGGCAACAGCCTATCTTGGACATTTTTCGGTCTTTTTGTGATATTTCTGAAAAAAAAGGTTTTGCTGATGGAAGATTTTATTATGGCTAAGCATAATACATTTACGGACTCATTTGCAGAAAATTACATGTATATTATAAAACAATGGCTGGTTCAAACTGAGTTTTCATTGTACAAGGGGCATGCTAAGATTATAAATTTGGCTGTTTCATATCAGTTATGTTCCTGTTTAAGCAAAAGTTAGGGAAAACCATGGAGCTACAGTCTACACAGACACAAAGATGTCATGACAACCATGTAAAGATTTCTCAGAACAAGTATGCTATTTAAAAAGAAATTACTTACAACCAGTATATGAAGACTTCTCAAACACTGGAGGTGCATCGTTGGTATTTCTAACAGTTATGCGAACTGTGACAATATCTGGAGATAATGCACGTCTTCGTCTATTTGTAATTACACTGTAGTCACTGACATTGTTTGTAGCACGAACATCAAAGGTATACTGAGTTTCTTGTTCACTGTCTATTGTTTTAGCTACTGTAATCTGTCCTGTAAATTTGTTCAGGGCAAATATTCCCTCCTCATTTCCACCTGTCAATTAGAAATTAATTTTACTGTGATTAGGTATATATTCTGTCTCTGTCGGTTGAAGCAGACTTTGTTTAATGAAGAGATATAGAATTGTCTCCTGGGTAGTCCCAATTATTCTCAATTATTTGTTCACCTGATTTTTGGTTGACATGGAATTTTTAGATTATTGGTACTGTGTCACTGTCGAAAAATTCAACCATGCCCAAAGATGTCATCAAAATAGAGCAATATTCTTCTCAATTTTCCATACTCTAAATACACAATAATTTTATATCACTGGAGAAATAAATTCACCCACTGTATCAAATGAACCATGATACTTCTGTGTCTTGGTTAGTTTTTCTATAACTTGATTTTAAATTTGAAAATTGAACAATAAACTTTATCCTCTACTGGATATAGGTGGGGAATCTATATGTACGATTTTGTTAGATTACATATATGTCAAGTCCCTTGGAAACCAATCAGTTAATTACAAGCAGTTAAAATCATGTGTTTCCCTGTTTAATTACATTCTTTTTAATTAATCACTGAAGAAATCCTTTCTTTCACTCTGCCTTACAAATTATGGTATTTCTCCAATAATAATGGTTAAATTTGATGTTTTACCTTCACGGCCAATTGTTATTCAGCTGACAAGTAATGTGGTCATATAAAACAAATCAAAGCTGATACTTTATGCAGTCTACTGTTTAATGATTACTGAGTTTTATGACTCCTTTAAATTTGTTTTCAGTCTTACCTATGATATAATAATAAATCTTTGGGTTTTCGTCGATATCTGTGGCCTCCACAAATCCTACACTAGTGTTAACTTTAATATTCTCTGGTATAGTGAATAAAACTGGTCTTGTACTGCCATCCTAACGAAAAATAAGTTCAACGTATTATAATCGGTATAAAAAAAATGTTATATTATATTATTTCAGTTGGTTAGAAGCTATGGTAATGACTTATATCTTTGTAATTCCTACATTTGACTGGTTTACCTGCCCGACAGAGGCAATATTTTTGCTGCATATTATCCTTTATCACTATCCACTGACCAATCAAAACTGAGAATAAACCACATCACATGGATCAATTTTAATTAAATCTGATTGCACTGATTGAGATTTAATGCCACTTTCAGCAATTTTTTAGCCATAACATGGCAACCTGTTATATTTATGCAGAAGCTGGAGTACCCGAGTACGACTGGTCCTCAGTAACTGGTGAACTTTATCACATAACGTACAAGTCAAGCACAAAATAGTTTTTGCTACCTCCCAAAATCAGCGTTGAACTCACACCTTAGTGATGATAGGCTATAGTAACCTGTGCTGGTAGATATGACCAGCTATCTACACCACTCTGCTGTCCAGACCTCTTAAATTTTCTTTAATGTGTTATGAACAATTTAAATGACTGATTAAGCATTACGCAAAATACAACAAATGTTTCAAGTTGTTCGAACAATTTTCTCTTATATAGTGCAAATAGTAGACTTCAAAATATCACACAGCTGTATATTTCACTCCTTTATTTTTGTGACTTTCTAGAGTTATGCAAATACTGCTAAATATTCCAAGTTCAAAATCAACGTTTCAAGTTAATATTCGATTGTTTATGAAAAAATCCAGTAGAACTGAGACCATAATTATGGAAACTGCCCTACTTTTGATCAAAACCATGTGCCCTATTAGATTTCTAACAGAAAAGATATGATTCAGAACAAACATATTCCAACTGAAACCATCCATCCAATCAAGTCCACTTTATACCAATAAAGAACAAACAATACAAATAACTGAGAATAAAACAAAATAAAATTCCAATATTTTAAATAATTTACCCTGCATTTAATGTAAGTGTTGCCCTTTATGTACCCATTCCTCAACCATTGTAACAATTTTGCAATTCAACAGAGATCTTCAAATTGTCAGATATCAGGTACAACTAAAAGAATTTAAAATAATACTCAACAAAACTTGTTTTTATTCAGTTAAATTATGGCGAGTATTGTTTTACTTTTTCTTGCTGAACCAATTTGGTAATTTGAAGGCCTGTGTTGAATTGCAAAACTGTCTAGTTGGTTGATGAATAGGTAAAGGGAAGGGCCACACTTACACTAAATTCAGAGTAACTACTTTTTTTTTATCTCTGAACAATTTAAACACTTACTGCACAAAGTAAGAATAGTTAAACCAAAAGATAAAGTGACATGCATCGAGCTGATATGTACAGCTTCCAACAAATGTGTGAACCAGATATGGTTGCTCTGTGATGTGTGGTTACTGAGAAATGGAGCTAATCACAAAAACTTGACACAAATTTAATAAAGTCACTGGACTGTAAAAATGAGGTCAAGGTCAAATGACAAATATCAAGCTGACATGTACACCCCCTGACAAATGTGTGGACCAAATATGGTTGCTATGATAAGTGGTTACTGAGAAATAGAGCTAATTACAAGAACTTGCCATTGTTTCCGTCTAAGCATACCTACAGTATGTCTCACTGTTTTAGAACGAGTCGTAGATGAGACCATTATGTCGGTCTAAATTATTAAAAATTACTATGCTCAGATTAAGTTGAAAATTATTTTTCAAATTACCAGAACAAATAAAAAGGAAATATATGTATCTACCTTCCAGTATATATGGTGGGAAACTCCAAGAAAGGATTATTTTTTCGAACTTTTATATTTCATTATGTATATTATCTAATAAATATCCAGATTAATGAATAGTTTAAATACATGTATAATTATCGATGATATGTAAAAAAAAAATCCTCAGAACTTTTCCTCAGATATTTTTATTCTCACGCTACACACATGCATACATGTGATATCTCATGCCGTGAGACAAAATCTAACGGAAATATGGGGCATCTAACGGTCTAACGGTGTGAAACTGAAATCTCACGGGAAAGTAAAAAATCTAACATAAAAAAAATAAATGGGTAAATTTTCAGTTTCACAAAAGCGAAATGTTGTTCGCATGTTTCAGTATCAATTATCAATTAAAGCTGAAATTTCCGAATGTCTGTATAACAGGTAATCAGTACAGGTGAAAGGTTAAAT
>JAOXYI010254073.1:0-17260 GCA_028566495.1 Lithophaga antillarum
CTCGTTCCCGATGTTGCCTGTGTCCTCGGATTGTTCCACCTTGAATGCTCCTTCGGTTTTCTCACGCCTTTCATATTTACACTTCCAGAGCACATGATTTTTTCTGTGTTTTATGGGAGTTTATTGTTTCCCTGTTTTCAGTTTTCAATGTTGTTTATGTTTCAAAATTATATTTAATGGTCCTAATTTTAGGATGTTTTGTTTTGATACTGAAAGTTTGCGGGAAATATTTTGTCGAACTTTGGTGACAAAGTAAGAGTTTACAGTATGTTTGAAATAATTTGTCTGGTTCTCTTTTTTCTTTCTCTTTTTCATATTTCTGTTGCGATCACTTTTTATTTACCTTTCAGAGTAATCTTAGTCTTTTTCGGAAATGGACAGGTTTCTGATCCAATTTCCATGGTTCCCTTGATATAAATGTAATGTGTTCTAACCGTACTATCCCTGCTGGAGTCCCACACCAACCGTCCATTTCTTTCTATGGCAATGTTACTAACGTCAAGGTTAATATCTAGTTTTACGTTCATTCCATCTTTGATAGTTACTGCCGAATTCGGTCCGGGAATCTAAAAAGTTAAAATAAATAAGTGCATGAGATCTTGTGATTACTAACCTATTAAAATAAATTAGCCCAACTGCAATATCAAATAATAAATGTTCATGGTGTCATTCAGTCAGTTGTTACTATTTAAAACACTTTTGAAGACGGTTATTATTAGAAATTTAGTATCTGTATGAAGAACTTTGGTCTGGGGAGAGTCGAAAAATTTACTTTTACCAACACGTTTATCACAAAAAGTTTTGTGATATTGTGTTCCAAGATGACCTCAGTTCGTAGCGAATACAATCGGTTTTGTGCCCAAGTCTAACTAAAAAGTTAGTTCTCACAGTTTATTGTTCGTTTTTGGAATTTTTGCAACAAGTAGATTTTCAATGTTTTCTAAAGTCTAGTATCATATCAGATTGTTGGCCTGCTTAAACGGTAAAAATATGAAAGATGTTACATCCTTATCAGATGATAGAAAATCCCAATATTATATAGGCTACTTCCCTTTTGCAACTGTTAATTCTCTATCCAGTTGGTGTTTGATATATAGTTTCAATGTAAATACAGCGACTGATACGTTCAACGTTACCATTCGCACAGTACCATTTACCATTTAATCATACACCACTTACCACTGAATCATAAAAACAAGTTAAATCATACACCATTGACGTAAATCATAAAACATTTACGATAAACATTTTCCGTATTACAAATGTATATTCCATAAACAGTTGATTATGGAGTTTATTCTCACAATCGTCATATCTACCACATTTGTCGTTTAAATTTCATTACAAGGTTTACACGAATAAGGAGCATCTATCATTATATAGTTCTTTGCTTTAACATATGCAGAAGCAAATAATGATAAGATTTTTTAAAGGGACTTAAGTTTATAATTAAATGTCATAAAACTTTTTATTTCTGGGGGAAAGGTATGAACATAAGGATTGGCACATAGATTGCAAACTAAAGTCAAAGTCATGTGACATTTGTCAGGCTCTCATGGGGATATCCTGATAAATGTGTGGACCACATATGGTGGTCCTATGATGTTTAGCTAATAAGAAATGGCGCTTATCACAAATTCAGTGGACCATGAGAATGACGTCAACGGCAGGAGACACAAGTTAGAATAACATGTGCATCCTCTGATGAACCAGAGATCCAAATATGGTTGATCCCTGATTCGTAATTGCTAAGAAATGGATCTAATCACAAAAATGAGACTAAAATTTAACAAAGTCAGTGTACCAAGAAAATGGGACCGGGATCAGGGGATATGTCAGGCTGACATAGATATTACCTGATAAATGTGTTGACCAGATATGGTTGCTCCATAATGTGTGGTTACTGAGAAATGGAGCTAATCATGAAAACTTAACATAAATTTAAGAAAGTCCATAGTTCATGGAAATTAGATCAAGGTCAGGCGACATATCCCAAACTGACATGTAAGTCCTATAATAAAGATATTCTGTTCCATATGGTTCCATCATCAAATCAGACAATTTTAAATTTCCGGAATTCATAGTTCAGAGCAGGAAACTTTAAAAAAAAATTATTGATGCAAACATTCATGCACATACTGGTACAAAAAATAACATTTATTTTATTTAGATTCGATCCGACATTCTGAGGGTTTCGCCCATACAATAACCAAAGAATTTTTTTCGTTCTGTAGAAATGTTGATTGACAGAGTCTTGTACTTTCGGAACATGTTCCGTCAATTATGTAGGTGTCATTTTCGTTATATCCGTCTTTAAACGTTATTTCTCACTTATCCAACAAGTGCAACATTTTCAAGGAAAAATAAAATGGGATCTAATTACAAAACACACAATAAATGATTCTTGTAAAGGTAACTAATGTTTTATTTTAAAAAGATTGTTTCTGCTCAAGGAAATAAAAGTAAGAAATAATCATGGGAAAAATATTTAGCCTAATATTCTTAATTGTCATGTTTTTATTCTTGCCGCGATAAATATAATAAATTCAATAGACACACTGTCCAGCTTGAATTGTTTTTAAATTTATTTATTTTTAAAATTTTTGGTTCATTGTAAATCATTTTGTTTGGTTGTTGTTAGCGTTATATACATTTTTTAGATCAACCAATTTCTTTTTTTTTTAATTCTCTTTACTGAAACTATATGTAACTCCAGTGAGATATTATAATGCACCCAGGATTTTTTTTTTTAATTACTACTTAATTTTGAATAATATTTCATAAATATTAACCACATTAACGTCTACATTTGACAAAACATCAATCATAGGAAAAATATTTATTTGACCATAGATTAATTAAATCATGTATTATCACATGACACTAAAGTTACTTTGGTACATCCTATGATTAGTTCTATGATTAGTTCTACACTTCATCAGTGGTGATCGACATCACAAGTTTTGGGGAAAAAATCAAATACAAACCCAAAAATCATCAAATAAGCTCAGTCAAAACTTGCTGAGGATACCTATACAAGGGAGAAATAAACCTTAGTTTTAATGTAATTCAACCATTTTACTGTCTAGAAATTTCATAGTAAAGTACAATATATTCAAGTAACTACATGCAAGCATAACTTCATTAATGAAGAATTAACATATTTATTACATATATGTGGGAAAATTAGTCCGTAACTTTATCAGTTAGTTAAGGATGTCAATAGTTAGAACGTGTAAAAGGATAAATTGACGACTTAGACATGACACATTAATAAATGTCTATACACGACAATGATGTTATACAAAAATAATTTACTTTATGATCCCTTACCTTTCTTACAGTAATTAAGACAGTAAAATACAATGCGGAAGCAGCTTCACAATAATAACATCAAGACATATCTAAGCAATCTCTGATTTAATGTAATTCAAGAGTGACGGATTTTTTTTTGGGGGGGGGGAGGAGGCTGTTTCTCCTTTGAAGTCAAATAATTGTTTCTGTTTTACATTTTTTCTTTTATGTGTTGTTAACCTACTGCTTTATATCGAATATGAACAAAAACGTTTCATTTACAAAACATTAAATCAATTAATCAAATATGCAAGCCGAGAGAACACAGTTCAGTTCAGTAAAGGACTTTAAACACCTTCCACTAATTAACTAACGGACTAACTAACAATTTGAATATTTGTGAAACCTTTACACTTTGTGTAAACAAATCTGTCGACCTTATGTTGATCAAAAAATTGAAATTCCCCACCCCCAGCCCTAGATCCACCAGTTTTTTGTTTTTGTTTTTGTTTTTTTCTTTTGCTATAAACTTTATCCATTTATCACCAGACAACTTTAGAACGTCAAATTTCTGCTAAATAAATGACGGCTATTCTTAAGTATTTATTAGGTTTATACTGGCAAGGTACTAAAGACTTGTGGACATAATAATAGATGTATTATACACATTATAATTATATACCTGTACTGTTAATTATATGTCCTTATTAATAACTCATAAATTAACAGAATATATTTACCGCTTGTCCATTGTCTGTCCATGTCTTGCTGTCTGACCACAGTCTCAGTGTATTGTCATCATCCGGGCAGCTGGAGGTTGATACAACTGCTGCAATACAGGAAAAGATAAGAATATTTGTCCTCTCCCACATGTTAGTTCACAAACTACAGTTTTGTTGGTATATGGTAGCAAAAATGAAATCAACCGTACCAATGACGAATAACAAATGATAATTTAACGAAATAAAAATATTCGTTTTGTTAATCATAACTTGTTGTCCATTTACATGTATATGGTTTATCGAGTTTAAGTTGTACAATAACCTAGGATTTAATCGTTTAAAGTACATGAACATCCTTCAACCAAGTACAATGTATCACTAAACAATGTGAATTAATATGAAAATACTTAAATCTTATTGCCATGTCCGGAAGAAAATGGAGTGGAAGAAATCAAAATTCAACCACCCGGCACGTCTTTCAGTAAAAATGGATATGAATTTATGTCCAATTTCCATTATTATGTTTTAATATAATTATGATTTATTGTTCAGTAATTAATATTATTATTTTTATTTCAATTAACTAATTTATTTTACTATTTTAGACATTTTTGTTTCTATTTAACTTTCCAACACCTATATTTTTGGAGATTAATTATGTATATATCTATATGTAAGTGACCATAAATATGCAATGACACAGAAATTATTAATTATTAATACACGTAATAGGAATGATAGTAATAAATCATTTTATTTAATTATTTCACCTTTCGGAAGTTCCGTAGGTGTCGTTTGTGTTTGTATGATCGGAAATAAATAGAAACGATTTCGTTATAGTTTATATTATGTTTATTTTTTTAAGGTTGTGTTTTAGTTTATTCCTTTTTCTTAGGTTTTTGACTGTGCAGTGATTTCATGCTTATACACGTGTGTTTGAGACATTTTCCATGTCCTTAAATAGGTTTATAAAATTCTGAAACGACTACTAGATGGTCGGAATCATAGTAATTCAAGTAATTAAATATGACAGAATAAATGAGAAAAGACGATATTAATTTTACAGAAATATTGAATTTTCACCAGAAAGTGTAAAGGAATATCGATGTGTCTGAAATTTGACGCAAAGAAAAATATATCTGACCTTTGGTGGAATGAACAGGATCCGAACAAACGTGCTACCTATCCTCGTGTCTTAGTTTCAAATAGTATATGACTTAGCGTGAGGCGATGATTTCTTCCTTTTCTGTTTATTTATTATGGAAAATGTTGGTAAAAAACTGTACTGCTGAGATAGCTGAAACAGATAACATTAAGGAACAACAATGAAACCGCTCACAACCTAGTACAAAAACAACCAAAGGCTGACGTGATGCTATATAGCTCACCTGGTTGCTATTTTTCCAAATTATGACCAAATATTAGGAACTTTTTTTAGCATATCTATTTGACTGGTACACAAAGTTTGAAAAAAGAACACGCCATACAACGAATGTCACCGAGAAACCAGGATTAACTGTTCCAGAGCTCATTACTATGAAAATACTGCTTTTAGCTGTGTCAGTCATACTTAAAATTATTTAGCTTTAGTTACTCGTTAAATACCTTGTTTTATTGCCAATACTGCAAGGGAGGCCTAGTAGTTAAAGTTGCTGACCACTGTCCTCTAGCTCACTGCTGTTGTGGTTCAAATTCCGCTAGATCCATTTAATGGGATAAGGCTTTCAGACTCCTACATAAGTTCGACATATTCGAGTTTACACCGATAAACTGAATATATATGTCGGCGCTCCTCACTTTCCCATGTAATTCTGGTAGTCACGATATAGCTGAACAACTGATGAACTTGACGATATACCTCCAAAACCCGATACAGTCTTGGAAGATGGGATGAATATATCCGACATAAGTTTGAAATGTATCCATCGAAGTAATAAACAATCAACGATACTGAAATGAATTTTGTGCACAATATGCGCATTTCAACAAACAATGTCTCTTCAGTTGTTCTCGAAGCCAAAAATCGAAAGCCAAAGAACACCAAATGCTGAAGAACAGACAAAACCAAAATGTCCAAAAAGGTACAAACAAAACGGTCTAAGAATAACTTTACAACAGGGAGATTAACCTTAGTTTTCATATAATTTCTAACAACTAATTTTTATAAATGTACCATATACTTTTATGACAGGACCGAGGTATTTAATACGTGGTTTCCACTCGTTCAGTGGTCGTGATGAAAGGACATTTCGTTAAAAGTATCATGACAACCCAATCCAATAAGATGCATACACCATAAGCAGGTAAGGCAGGAATATTGCTACACTGAAAAGGGAACATTTACTATAATTGGAAACTAAAATCACGTTGTTGCTCTTGATCAATCTCAAGGAACAAGTTCAAGTACTAAGCGGACATCTTGGTATATGTAGTGTCTTTATTTTCAAGCTCAATAAGGTATATAAGATGTAAGTAGTCAGTGCAAAGAGCGTCTAAAATTTTTAACTTAAACAATTTGAAAATGTTATGATCATCATATAGCTATTAAATCTACGAAAGTTTTATTCTTTTGGTACTGACAGTGAGAAGTTAATTAATTTTCTGGGACAATGTGACCGTTAATTCATTTCCCATTAAGATTTTAAGATTACACCACTGGACCTTTACGTATTTCCAATTTAAACACTTGAAGACTTACTGAATTACTTTTGAATTAAAAATTGTGAACTCCAAAGTTTTCTATTGCTTTCTATTGAATTTGTTTTGTGTTCTACATTGAGCCCAAGTATGAAGAGGAGAACGTCGAGATTCCATTAACTGGCTTAATCCAACCACATCTTATGTACCTGTTCGAAGCTGGATCTAGATTTGCATTAGTTGTTTGTTTTTTGTCTTTATGTGTGTTTTTGTTTTTCGATACAGTAAAGCTGAGACGTATTTTACATTGTTTTTTTTGTATTCAGTGCGATTGTTGACTTTGATTGCTTTCTTTATAAATTTTAGTAGAATCGACAGCCACATAGAAAAAAAAGCAGTAGCCAGATTAACGGAATAGCGGATTATCCATGCCTATACACCTATTCAGATTCTTAGACCTTTGGATTAATGTCTTATGGACAAACAAATATCTCCAACATTCAGTTTATAGATAAATGAAACCTCATTTACACAAGTGAACAAACATCAAGTATCTCATCTGTTTATGAGCGTTTAACTTAAACAGTGTGTCTTATGTTCCTCTTTTCCCCTCTATTTCCTTATATTTTGTCCAAGAAAATGCCCAAATTTCCTCTGTTTCCCTATATATCTATGTTTCTTATCGGTTAACACTGATTGTAGATTGCTTGAAAACTCTCTAAGTCAACCTTTATGAAAATGCAAATTGTTTATGAAGAATGTCTAAATTGACAAACGTTTCGTTGCAAAATATCTTAATATATTTTACTAGCTGAAAACCGGAAACTTTGGCTTTCATTTCACCAGTAGAACTAGTTGCCACGCGTATTGTCAAAATATTGCGTTAACCAATCAATAAATCAATGAAATGTAATACATTTGGCTCATTTTGAATCTAAATAAGACATGAATATAAATCAGTCACATAATTCACGCAAGAAAATAAGACTTGTTCAATAAACCTGTAGATACAATTTAAGCGATAGTCCATCTAAGAAACATGCAGTTTACATTACAGAAGCGGCACATTGATAGAATGATTACAAAGAACAAACTGTATGTTTTGAATATTTTACACGTATACATACAATATTTGTGCAGTGTCTTAGAATATAATGTAAAGTTTACGTGTATCGGTCTTAGAAACTGGGGGAAGGCGAGGTTTACCAAGCTTTTCCCCAGTTCCCGACCAAATACACATAAACTTTATATCTTAAGACACTGCACTAATATTGTGTTTATCCTGCGGCAAAACGCATGTATTGCAAATTAATTTAAATAATTTTTTAATTATAAAGTAATGATATTATCCCTTTGTAGCCTCTGTCAACTGCAACTGCGAACACCTGTGCTGAAATGTACAATATGTTAGTACCACATGTACCAGTTTGCAATACTAAAAAGCATGCAAAATAAGATCAGGTTACCAGGAGACTTTATTATGCTACTATCTGACACCCTTTGTACTGCTAGTAGATCCAGCAACTGCAGGATAAATATTATTGCAAGGGCAATGGTTTCCATGAGTCATAAAAGGTTCTAGAAATTAACTATATGTATCAAGTCAAGAAAAATGTAATGTATTCCTCTTTAAAAGCATGGGTTATCTCTCTTTTCGTAGATATTTGCAGTGAATTATATGCAATTTAATTCATTGATGACCTTGTTTCAAATGAAAAACTTATAATTACTCATAATTTTTACTGTATATGTATCTGCATGTCAATTTTACAAGCATATTTTATTCGTAAACAAATTGTGAAAACTTTTATCGCTTCACGACCGAGTTAGGATCATACATGAACTGAATATTTCTTCAAGCGTTTCCTATAATTCCAATAGAGGCAAATTTTGTCCTTGCAAAGACAGATAAAACTGTGGACAGATATATCATGTTTGGGAGGAGCATTTGCGAAAAATACCAGTTAACAGACGGTAATATTTTCCGAGTCGCAAGGCGAGTGAAATATAGTCTCAAATTACACACACTCACAAAAGAAAAGAAATTGTAAAGATCATCCTCTCCAACACAAATTGAAAAGCAACAACCAAAAAATCATTAAAGAACCCCCAAAAGGCGCTTTTAGAGGAAAGAACAGCCATTTGTAGATTTGTAGGAAATATTTGAAAATATATTTTAATAAAAATACATATTACTCTGAGAAGAATATTTGTTGAATTCATTCCTTGCTATGTTTAGGTATTATCAAGTTGGACTTATTTGTTCTTAGTCCATTAAGCTTAATAGTAATAGCTTCTTGGAATTCTTTTTAAGGATTATCAAGTTTACCTGAATTATCAAGAACAAAATTTGTACATGTTATATGTCAAAAGAGTGTACTGGGACAAAGTACATGTATAACGTAAAGAGATCAATATTCGTAAAGTAGCCAATTCCATGGAATTTTTTTTTTTCTTTTTTTTTTTTTTTTGCTAATTTTATCAAAATTTAGCATCCCTCGAAGCAGTAGATTTCTCCGAAACTATCAAATTTAAGTATTTTCTATGGCAAATTATTTTGTATCTTTTAAAACAATGTTGGTACTTCATTAAATTAACCTACATGTGGCTTTTTTCTCAGCTACATGTACGATGTTATCATTTTTTTACTTATTTTTTTATAATTAAATTTTACACACCCTTTACATTTCCAAACATCGTAAGACAGGACGTCCTACAAAGTAGCATATGATATTAATCACAGGCTTCATACTTCCGTATTACATGAATGATCTAGGACAAGGACGTTGACAAAGTGTGCACACCTTTAAATATATGGTATGAGATTTCTTTTTAAATTTCAGTACATGTATACGTGGGTTCAACACTTAAATTCTTTTAACACATTATTTTTTATGTATAAAGCCAAATTTCGTCTTCCACCTTGCTTGCTGCAAAGGCTGTAGAAAAATTTCAACTACTTCTTTCCTTGTGTGCTTGATGATTGTGAACTATATCATTTTTAACTATTTTTCAGCTGTATCGTGGCGATTGGTTTAAACGTGGTACCCGGAGAAAGAACTACCAACATTCAACTGGTAAATGTAAATTTTATCCCACAGCCTTCCAGTCAGTTGCACCTTCGTTTTTGCATTCACCAAAAGTTAGGTGCAAACTTGTACCTTTAAGATACTAGGCTAGTGAGCTGTAATTGTTTATGTGTTTTTATTTTTGTCGGTTTTGTGTGGGAATTCATGTACATAAAGGTTTACACCCGACTTTGTTAGACAAAGACAATTTATTGTAATATCAGTAATTTTGGGGACCACATATTGTTTTCAACGCTTTACAATTATAATAAATTTCCTAAGGCACATGTTTGGTAATGTCTTTACAAAGCGCCCGTCGACGTCCGTTTGTCATACTTTATTTCCCCGTGTGCCAGATTTAATAAAAAATTATATGATGTTTTAGATAGGCCACTTTCAAATAGAGTCCAATGACCCTCCCACCTTCCAAGATGGCTGCCGTAGTCCCTAATTGCTCGAAATTAAGTAAACCTTCTTTTTAGAACCAATGAGCTAAATGGAATCAAATTATTACGAAGAGCTTCTGGGTGGTTCTTCAAAATTATTTCAAATGAAGTGATTTATTATCCAAGATGGCTGGCATAACCATTTACGTACGTTAGGGGTAATTTCAGAATAAAGTAATTTTAAATTGTGCCTCATCAGAATCACGGTGTCAAATAAAACCAAACTTGGTGCATACATCTTATTGGATGAACCTATATCAGGAACATGTCAAATTATCGAATTCTTTTTCCAAACTTTGCGTCATAGCAATATATGAAAATTAGCTGTAATATCACAGTAAATTCATTTAAATTTGTGTTATTAAGATCCAGCTGTAAAATGCAGTAATACTTGGAATGAAGTATTATTGTAATATGAAAGTTCAATTTTCTGAAAATAAAGGCTCGATCCACGAAGTGCAAGTGCTTGAGGTCCATGGTTTAAGACTGAAATCATTTGTATCATAAATCGAAATGCAATATATTTCACATGAAGCATCAGTGAAACGGTGCAATTCAAATATTTGCAAAGTTAGACTCCATGGTCTACGAGGTTCAAGCTCTGTGGTTCAAAGTTAACATTTACACTAGTACTTTGATGTAGAAAACTTGTGTAAATCTTATATTTCAGAACATGGAATTCAATACAATTCTGCATACATGTCACTGCAATTTAAACCAAATAAAACTCTGGGCTGCATGAGATTCAAGCCGTTTGGGTTAAAAAACATTCCTCTCCAGAAACACGAATAGAAATGGAATAATATTTGACATGAAAAATATTTGCAACATAGATATTCTAATTTTTATAACTAAAGTCTCTAGGTTCTGGTAGGTCGAAGTAATTGAGGTCCTTAGTTTAGCATCGGCTCCAATGTGTAAAAAGTCTAGATATAGCCTGTTAAGAACCAACGACAGAAATGCCAAGAAGTATCATTCTGACACTGTACAAAGGAAGGCTCAAGGGTCCATAATGTCAAAGTTCCAGTGTCTAAAGTTTAAAATATGAAATTCAATTGGAAAGATGTTACAAAGCATCTTACATGCAAAAGAAATTCAGTAATATTTACCACCAAGCACCATTGTAACTTGTTGATATAAATAGGACAAATGAAGGACCCGTGGTGCACGTTTAGATATAAATAGAACACGTGAAGGACCAGTGGTACAAGAGATATAGCTCCGGAAGTCCAAATATATAATATTAGCTTCAGTGTGGAAAACCTTTACAGAATCATTTTCTGAAGTACCTGAAATGAGATATTGTTAAAGCGGTTATACGATACAAACCTCACTGGGAAAACTTTAACAAAAACTCTTCTTAATGAAGGTATAAAGAGTTAAACATTTGCTTAAAAAGAGGAAAAACTTCTCAAGAATTAAGAAATTTCTAGTAATATGTGCAAAAAGAGGACAAAGGAACTATGACCTAAGTTTCTAAAAATGTACCTGAGTTAAAAGTACATTAAAAGCAATAAGGTAGGGTTTTTTGACAGATTAATGGTCATATGACCCACTGGCTTAAGAAATCAGCATCACAAATGGATTATACAAATTAATATTTTGATATTTGATATTTGTAGTATGTTGGATGCTCAGTTTAATCCCACAGAGTTTAGAATAGGTACAATTTCGAGTTCTCTTGGAAAATATTTAGCAGTACTTTACGACTTCAGATAAATAGAATCATATAAAAGCAAGCATATACAACACATGTAGACTCTACGCCAATTTTTTTTTTAATTTCTTTGATTTATAAATGGAATTTATTCTTTATAGCAAACAGATTGGTAAAAAAATATATATATATAGGACTGTAGGAAATAACAGTAAAAGTATCTATACAGTTATAAACTGTTCATTACTGTATAATGACAGAAATATTATTTTATACTCATTATGGCTTCTCCACGCCAAAAAGTAGAGTTGCTCTCAAACTACATTTTCTATCTCATTTTCTGTATTTTAGAATTATTTGAAAAGAAAGTTCTTACGTTGAACCTATTTTGAATTTCTGAGGATCTTAAACGAAATGTACAGAGATACTAAACACCTGAATTATGATTTTGTTTTCTTCGTAGATGACACTGGGATAGGGATCCAGGCCGCTACACCTCACGTTACAAGGTTACTTTTAAAAACTGTCTTAGCTCCGAGGTCACTTAAAAAACAGACTATTTTTGTATCTTTACGAATGCTTATGGTAAAATCAAATATTTGTAGATTTTTATAGAAAGTAGTCATGAATTCACTCTAAAAATTGAAAGATTTATCAGTATAACACCAATATGGCACCAGAAAACTGAAACTGACACTCAGTCTGATTGGTGTCATTCAAACGAATTTGTGACAGGTATCATGATATATTTCAAAATGACAAATCTCAATGACTTCCTTGTAGTAAATGCTTGCTTTTGATACTTATTTAATGTATAATCTGTAATTAAGTTTTACCATTTGTTTCTGTCCTTGGGTTTTTCCAAAACCGTGATTTTAATATTGTTGAAAAACCGACGCTGTAGGAGATATTAAGTTCTTTTTAAACATATTTTATTTAATGGAAAAATGATTTTCAATAACAATAGTACGCTCTTTAACATTGATAGTAAATACTTGACAAGGTTATTTCTAAACGCTTAAAATGAAAAAAAAATCCCCGTACACGCAAGGCAAAATCAAAACAGTTTAATTACATCCTGATTTTTGAGATTATATAAGAAACTGCGCAAGGCATATGTTACATCCAAGTAAACGTTACGGTATATACGTAACAACATAAGCAAAGAAAATATTAAAGAAAACGGCGAACTACAAAATGTTAACTGCCTTGCTTTTCGCTTTCATTGTCAAAATGTTACTGGCGATGTCTGACGCTGAGGTGGAAGTAACATCACAAAACGTTTCAGGTAAGATTTAAAGTTGTATTGATGTTGTGTTTGGCGAAACGTATTTTTTGACTTTTAGAAATCCACACATTAACCATGATACAATGGATATGCTCTGGATTTTCATGGGTATTATATTGCTTCCAGCTGATTACGGAATAAGTTTTTAACTGAAGTTATCGTCGCTTTTCATTTACTTAGTGAATGCCACGGATTTTGTTAATATGATAAGTGAGTCACAATACGACAGCTAATATTCCTTGTTTTATGCTTTTCGTTGTGCTGCACTCGCAACAGTTGTCTGGTACAAGTGTGTTTTATATGTACACATATTATTTGTAAATTAAAATATGACATCTGATCTGTATGCATATAGTGCCAGTTCAGAAATTAATAATAGGTAGTAATCAATTTTACGAAATAAAAAAGAAAGTGTAAACATAAAATAGAAAAATAAAAGGAATGGCATGTGTATACTGCAGATAAATGGACACTTAAAACATTGAAAGGTAAAAACAAATACAACTAAAAAAGATAAAAAAAAGAACTAAAACTGCCCCAATTTTCGACCCACTGGTCTTTTTCAAGAGCGTGATTGCAGAGAAGCGATCAGAAGTAATCAATTTTACTTGTTTTGTACACAGCAATGACCAGAAAACATGCTAGAGATTGCTCCGATCTGAAAGCTGATATGCCCAGTGGCGTTTATATGATACAACCAGAGGATGCTGAACCATTCAAAGTGTACTGTGACATGCAAACGGATGGTGGTGGATGGACGGTAAGGCTCTATCTATAATAGCCTGGGTAACCGATTGTTCATCTTGCAATCATCAAATATTTCTCCTTGAGACCAGTGCCTGGGAGAATAACCATTTAAGTCAAAAATGGGGTCGCCCACATCTATTTGCTATCTCGTGTACTTTTCCGTCTATTGCAGATTCTTGTTTACTGATTTAAAAAACACAGGGATATGTTTGGATATAAGAGATATATCAGTATGCCTTGGTAACAGTTAAATATGGACCGCAAGCCCGGTATTCTACATGTAACAAACTGTTAGTATTTATGTCTCCGGTACACCTGTATTGTACGAAAACTTGTTTTCTATGTTGTATCTATTATACATTGTGGTGTCCGTTACGATTTCCGTGGAAAAACGATGATCTTTTCGTAGTTTACTCCCATTTGTTTGTAGGGCGTTGTTATTTTATGTTTAATATATTCTTTTAAATGTCGTGGTGTCCAATACCATTTCCGGGTAAAACAATATACGACAGATGTCACATGTGAGGTAGGGCACGCTTACCTATCTAGAGCACCTGAGGTCACTCCTGGATTTTATGGGAGTTCGTATTGCCCTAGCTGTAGTTTTCAGTGTTGTGTCTCTGTTCTACATCCAAATATTTGATCCTTTGTTGATAACAGTCTTGTCTGGTCCTATGGATATTTGACTTGTGAACTTCTGTATTCTTCTCATTCTATGTAATACTGGAATGACTGAATGATTATAGTTCTATCTATTATACTGGATTTCAGTATTGTAAGGAATACCAGTATTCGTATAGAATATGGTATATCTAGTATTGTATCTCGCCTAACACAGTATTCAAAAAAGTATTACAGATACAGGTATTCCAGTATCATTGGCAACAAATACGGTACTGGTTCTCCATTATTACATGTATGGTTACTGATTACATGTATATGTTAACGAATAAGAAACAGCGGTCTTACAGATAGTTTTCTAATTTTATTTTCCATTCCATCGATGGTTATTAACTTTAGTTCGCAGCTATTACGAATACTCCTTCTTCAGTTTTATTCTAGGTAAACAATACTGGTATACCAGTTCTACAAAGACTGTGTTTGCAGTATGCTTCATTCGAAGGGGGATTTTTAGGTGTCCAGTTTACAGTCAGAATCATTAATACATGGAATGTGTGCACTGCTAAGCGCCTGGTTAACACTGGTGCACAGGTTTAACAATGATATAAATATGTTATTGGGGCAAATCTAAAATAATGTTACAGGTGTTCCAGCGTAGACAAGATGGATCGACAGATTTTTTACGTGGATGGATGTTCTACAAGCATGGATTTGGAAATCTTTCCAGAGAATTTTGGCTTGGTACGTATGACGCAAATAGAGGTAGAAAAATGAACACTGAAGACGCATCATTTATTTAGATGCTACATCATAGCCAGTATCGTACTAGACCGATTAAAAATTTGAATGCAGTATTGTTAAATATAAGAATATGGAAATCATATTTATTTCATAGATCTAAGAACCAGTTGTTTTTTTTAATGAAATCAGATTATAAAGAAAACTTAAAACTCTTAAGAGGTCCCGCATAATAATAAAAAGATTTTGCCATCAGTAGGTTTAGGGAGGCTTTGTAAATATTTTCACGGCAAGTGTTTTAAAAGAGCATGAAAACTTGATATTTTCATTTTTTTTCATCACCTTTTACTTCTGCAAAAAATATTCTATGTGGTTGAATGTATTGAAATTTCTACAAGCACTGCAATGGTTATGTATTATTCTGACAGAGAAGAATTCGAACTCATGTTGATACCACATAAAATTACCCTATTCGGTTCAAGACATCACATAAAATTAACCCTATTCGGTTAGATGTACAGCCCATAACAGAGAAGATGTAGAATTCTAATTTCCCCAGGATTGAATAATTCATTATCGATGAAAAACTTACCTATAAGAAAAATCTCTTATACTCTTAGCCTTTGAAATGTTTTATCTTATCCAAATGTTTGACAGAGAACATGAACTACCTTCGGTATTGATGAACAAGTTTGCCATTTTGTAATTTTAGAACCAAAAGGGGGGGTTGAATATTCGTTAGTTGTTATGGTTATCGTCACTGTCAGCAATTTTTCAGCTTTATCGTGACTACCAGACTTACTTGGAGAGGTAATCCCGCACAGCTATCTAGATGAACCAGCGACCTGTGGATGCGTCTGGAAACCTAACACATGAAGCGGGGCGAGTACGACTCAAATTAAAAACAGCTCTGTTAGGCTAGTGGTCATGATTCAGCGACTCGAACATCTGTTTTTCACTACGTGTTGATTATATACGATATTTAGCAATATACTGAAAATAAAAAGAAGATAGCACGTCTACTGAAATGAAAACTCCGCCTGTGCGGAGCACATGATTAGACAGAAGCAAACCATCAACAGCAAAGTAAAGACCCAAGCTGAATAAAACGAATATGGGCACAATATTATTTTGTCACTGAACTTTAGTACACTCAACGCAATGATTGCTTTCGTAAGCATAACTGACAGGACACTATTGGCACATGTATACCCACCTCTGATGTAACAGAAATCAAATATCAACTTCCCAAACTTAAATTTTGTACGGGATATTAAAAATATAGGGCCTTTAAAAGAAAGTATTCGCCTCGCTTTTTAATGTTGTACAGCTTGGACTTAAAATATTCCATATTTTCTGCGAGTCTAAAAGCATAGCTCTTGAAACAGCATAAGAGATCTGACAGATGTAAGTCATGTTGCTTAAACAGGGACAAAAATTTAAGCTTCATGCTTCCAGTTCACTACAGTAACGTTAACGTTCAAAATTGTTCATTGATTATGTTATTACAAGTTTTGGGGTAAAAAATGTCGCTTTTTGGAAAAATTTAAAATCGGTCGTTTGGAAAATGTTGAAATTGCCAGATAATGTTTTTGGTTACCAGAGCTTCAGCTGGTGAAAAAATTTGAACGATCCCATCATTCCTAAAACGTAAAGAATAATCTGGAATGAAGCTTTGTGTTAACTGAATGGGAGTGGCAAATTTCTTTTGGTGTTCAGTATATATCTTTCAAATGAAGAAACAGTCAAATCAAAATTTTCCTTTTTTATAAAGGTTTAATGCATATACATTTGAACTGAATCATATAATTTACGGTGTTAGCAGAGATATTGCCGAATGTAGCGTTACACACTAACGAATCAATTAACTCAACAGTAAAGTTTTAGTGTTTTATATATTTTTCCTCCGTCTTCCACGCTATAACTGATTAGTGTATTCTGCGTTTTGAATTTATTATATCAAAGTTCAATTTCAGAGCCGACGAAATCTTAAATATAACCATTTTTTTTAATCTCTGATAGAAAGAGTTAATTACTGAGTA